>CAHIKZ030001845.1:1352500-1357500 GCA_903632075.3 Acanthosepion pharaonis
CGTCATTAAAACGATTTTCAACTTTGTGCCATCATCTCCCCTTTCGTTTTGGATACTCTTCTCACAGATGTAGGATCTTTTTTGTTAATTAACTCAAAATAAAATAAAGTTACTTATCGTAAATATTAATTCACCCCAAGAAATTATGAATTTTAAATCAAAGTTTGTTTAGCTTGCCTTGCAACAACTCCAACCCTTGGAATGAAAAATTACCAAAACTCAGGGAGTTATTCACATTTCATAAGTGCAGGTGATATTCAAGATACAAGGAATCTGTTTTTGCCTTATTGGGGTCGGCATGACTGTAAACCCCACATTTAGGAATAGTGCATCCGATTTGCCCACATTTGGGGGGCGATTGCAAAGGTCAATCCAACTGGAGTGTGATGGAAGGGCCTCGCTCTGGGCGACTTTGGTGTGAATTTTAGTAAATATAAATTCTTTTTATTTTGGCATGAATTAACAGAAAAGATACCAGGCATATATTAGTTTGGTGCAAAAATAATGACGTAATAATGTCATTTTTTACCTTAAAAAATACGTCAAAAACGACATTATTACGTCATTATTTTTGCACCAACCTAATAAATATGTTTCATTGTACTGCTTGAGGTGAAATGATTAAAAAAAAACAAAAAAAACTGCACTCAATATAAATTTTATTTGCATAAAAAGCATTCAGACATGTACAAATATCACACAATTTTTTTTATTCATGGTCAAATTATTGCTGTCATTAAAGGATTTTTTTTTTCTCTTTTTCATAGATGAGAATCTATTAAAGCATACAAAGAATATTTTTTTTCTGTTGGCTAGCTAGCTTTCCCTAAAATATTTTTTTTCAAGTTTTCAAAGAATATTGACAGTGAAAGTAGATTACACTTTTAAAATTATCCCAGAACAAGTTCTTCAATAAATTTCAGTTTACTGGATTTTTTGTAGTTAACTTTCCAATAAATTAATTCTTAAAAAAAAATAAAAAATAAAATAAAATAAACATATTTCAAAGTTGGGTTTAGTATTTTCTTTTCAGATGTTTTTTTTTTTCAAAACTGAAGGAAAATACAGTTTTAAAATAAATGCTTAAGAATGCTTTTTTTATCTGAATTTTGTTAAATACCAGGTTTTATTCATTGCAAGTTGTTTCCTTTGGATAAATTTCCTCACTGTTTTTAGTTTCCTTTTTTCTTTTGCTTTTCCAAGAATGTTTTGGCCTCAGAGAGTTCAAAGTCAAGACAAGAAAATGAATCAGTAACAAAACATGCAACAATATTCAGCTTGTTTGTCCAAAGAAGCCACTTGCTTGAGTACTTTTCAGAGCATAATAAAATCTTATTTTACTTACCAATTCACTAGTGTAGTAAGTTCAAACTTCACTGGATTCAAATTAAGCAAAGCTTAGTATACTAACAATATTAGAAACCCAAAAACTATAAACACTATTCGGATGGCCAAAAACATTCTGAATACAACCTACTGCTGATCCAATGCCCAAACATCTAATTCATCTTAATGTATCTTCTTCACTTAATTCAAGGCCTAAGAGCCACTCAAAGTAGAAGATTACTAAAGAGAGTTGTTTTTATGTACATAAGAATTATTGATTATGAAGATATGTAGGATAGAGAACAGTTGACCCTAGACTTGAAGAAATTACAATTAGAGAAGCATACTCTCAGGAGTCTGTTCCACAAAGTAGTGGCTCTTATGAAGAAGCTGTCTAAATGAAACTTCCTCATTATTCATGTAATACAGAACGATGATTCACCACTGCATACCTGTCATGGCAGGTCTTTGCTCTAAAAATTCTGAAGTGGCTGAACTGGGGAAAAAGAAGCTTGTCTAAATATTTTCCATGGAAATATCGATAGAGTAACAATAGGTTTGTGATGTTGCATCTGTGGGAAAGGGGTTGTAGGGTGGGAAATAAGTCATCACCCACAAGGCCGTGTAGATGTTTTTGAATTCTATCAAGGGTGGAATAAGAGGATTTGGTAGCTATCAATGAGCTAATATTTTAGTAGATATTAGATGATGATTGGCTAGATACAAGTTAATGAAATCCATATCCTTTGAACCAGCAGGAATGAGCAAGAATCAAAATCAGGCAGACAAGATGTTAATCAGGATAAATGGATTTCACAAACTGAAATAAAGAACTGACTTGTCATCAATATCATCGTCAAGACCCATAACTAGATATGATTTTAGGGTTGCCGCACAGCTGATCTCACCCAAACACAGTTATCCCCATATATCTGGGTTAAAAACCAAATGATATTCATTAATGCATAGTATGTCTTGGGTAAGTAGACTAAACAGAACAAATCCCAAACCAGGTCAAACCAGAACTGATATCCTCTAATTTAAGGGCTCACCTTAGTCAGGGAGAGGAGGCGGTTGATTCTAAATAACTTAGATGATATCCCTGGACATGGGTAGTTGAAGGAGAACAGTGTACCCCAACAGATTAAATAAATGGTTCAGTCCAGAATTCTCTGTATATTACCTAGATCAATATAGATCTGAGGGAAGCTGGAGGGTACAACAGCTTAAACATTGTGATAAAAACAACAAAGATGCAGACAAAAGTCTGAATATAAAATGTAAATAAAGTAAAAATATCCAAATAAAGCCATCAAAAACCTATACCATAAAAACAATATTGGCAATATTCAAGTGATTTTGTATTATCAATTGATATATTTTTGGCATGAGTAATTTAGAATTTTTATCTATAGAATTAACTCTCTTGTCACATGTTAAAAAGAATTCTGCTTTTAAAATCATTAGTTCCACCAGTTCTAACTTTCATGGCTAAGACTCACTATGCCATGCATATTTATAGTCAACTCCCTTTATTTCCTTCATATACCATTGCTAAGTTCCATCCAATGAGCTTCTTCCCACAAACTAGTTTGTGGAAATGGCTCCCAAGCAGATGCTTCCTGATCACTACAATCTTAACTTGTTCAATTCTAGAGCCAACCATTATTTTCCCCATATACCAGCATAAACTGTGCTTCTTACTCTGTATCTCTCTACCTCCAGTGGCTCTTGGGCCTTGTATAGGGTGAATATCATTGTAAAAAACATATGCAAACACAAAACAAAAGAAATCCTCCAGCCCGCAATACCATGTCATCATCATACTGGTTGTATCCATAGTTAACATATAGCCCCTTGGCTGGGGTGGTTTTGAGTGACAGGGATTGCTCAATAATAAAGTTGCATTCTTCTTTCACCCGGTGATCACTAGTCAAGAAAGGGAATTTTATTTTAGCTAGTTTACTAACATTGACATCTTCTAACTAACCAGTGGGGTCACTCTCCCGTCACTGGGGAGATGTTTCCAGACACAAAGGAAACACATCTACATTGTTTGACAGTTTAGACTTTACTCACGGAAAACCTTTTTCTATCTATTGTTCCCGTACTAGTTCAGCCAATCAAAATCAACTTCCTTTGTTTTGTTTTATATCTGACCTCAAAGGTCAACCTCAGGAAGCCAGAGTAGTGATACACTTGCCCCTAAAAATAATAGTCTACTAAACTATTATTTAACAGAGCCCAGTCTGCCATATTTTGTTCAATGGCTGTTGACCCACTACAAGAAGTTTCATCCACCCTGTTGAACGATATTGCTTTTATTCCTACTGGGTGTCTAGACCCCCTCTCATCAGAAAAACCTAGTTGGGTAACCAGTATAGTCACCAATGAGTCAAGCATGTGGCAGGTAGTATTGTATTACATGATACCAGTAGCAATTGTAAAATGACCTGGAATAAAACTTGTACAAATTGGTACCTACATGAGTCAAAGAATAAAAATCAGATATTCTTTATCAACAAAAATAAAGTCTAAAAGATGCCTGGGGTACACTACCAAAATGGCAATCTTTAATCTTTATGCCAGCAAAAAAAGCAGTGTGTCAAAAGAACAGTTTTTCCCTTGACACTGCTATTATTTTATCTACCTTCACACCTTGTCAATATTTATTGTTTCAAAAAGTGACGATTAAAATTTTAATAGAACTTAAATATATGAAAGGGAATTTATACATTTCCTTTGTTCTTGAGAATTGACAACAAAAATAATAAACACACTCCAATCTTCCTCAGGTGTATATCAATCTAGGTAATATACAGGGAATTCTGAAATGAACTGTTTATTCAATGTACAGGGGTAGGCTGTTTTCATTCCATTGCTCATGTCTAGGCATATCTTGTCTAGCTCTTATGCTATTTAGTATTGACTAAATATATCATCTAGTTCTTAAATCATTCTTATGTTATTCAGTATTTACTAAATAACATAAGAACTAGACAATATCCCTAGACATGGGTAGTTGAAGGAGAACAGTGTACCCCAACAGATTAAATAAATGGTTCAGTCCAGAATTCTCTGTATATTACCTAGATCAATATAGATCTGAGGGAAGCTGGAGGGTACAACAGCTTAAACATTGTGATAAAAACAACAAAGATGCAGACAAAAGTCTGAATATAAAATGTAAATAAAGTAAAAATATCCAAATAAAGCCATCAAAAACCTATACCATAAAAACAATATTGGCAATATTCAAGTGATTTTGTATTATCAATTGATATATTTTTGGCATGAGTAATTTAGAATTTTTATCTATAGAATTAACTCTCTTGTCACATGTTAAAAAGAATTCTGCTTTTAAAATCATTAGTTCCACCAGTTCTAACTTTCATGGCTAAGACTCACTATGCCATGCATATTTATAGTCAACTCCCTTTATTTCCTTCATATACCATTGGTGAGGAGTAAGTTACACACAAGTAGCTTCTTCCTTTGAAGCACTGCTCCCAAGTAGATGCTTCCCCAATCACTACAATCTTAACATGTTCAAGTCTAGGGTCAACTATTATCTTCCCCACATATTGGCATAGACTGTGCTTCTTATTCTGTAACCTTCTACCTCGAGTGGCTCTTTGGCCTTGCGTAGGATGAACATCATTGTAAATAAAAAA
>CAHIKZ030001845.1:1360000-1367330 GCA_903632075.3 Acanthosepion pharaonis
ATTTATGGGATAAAGTGCTCAATATCAGAAATAGAACATATGTAAATATAAATATAAAGTGAACATTGAAGTCAACACTCAAAGGTGACAGTATCATGCTAAGATTCAAAGTGACCAGTCTTGACGATTGCATCTTAGCATGAAACAGCCTGTTGACTTCAATGTTCACTTTTATATGTATATATGTATGTCTGTCCTGGGTATGACAAACTATATCCAGCAGCAAGACCTCTGATCAGGTGAACTAAGGTTTAAAACATGATTTTATAGATGTTGCCACTGTTTCCAGATTCAGTTGAAAACAATTGATAGCACCTGATAGGGTCACAGCTATGGGTAAATAAACCTAGCAGAAATTCACTCATCATTTATGCAAAACAAGAACCATTGGAGAGAAAGACCCTTAGTCTTTGTTAGGACATTACATAGAAGAAGGAAATGTGAGTAACAAATGGTTCACTAAATGGAAAAATATGTTGATGTCCTCTTCTTTTGATATTAATGCATATTTGCTCAGAGAAAAAAAATAATGAGTTCACCATCTTTCTTCATTTAAAAATTTATACATTGGCATTGCACAATGAAAGGATCTAATTTTTTATCATTTAAGTTGTTTGCTTTCTCTTCTTTTTCTTAATTTGATATTCAAAGAAAAATCCAGGATAGCAATTCCACTATTATTCCATATATATATATATTTATATATATAATATATATATATATATATATATATATATATATATAAAATAAAAAAAGAACAGTAATTTATGAAATCCGTGTTATTATAGAATTTTTATTTTTACAAAATAGTGCTCAATTTAAATTAACAGGTTTTAATATTATAAATTAATTGATTTAAAAATATATTTTTTAAAAAAGCTACACAGTTCTAACATGTTTCAAAATGAAACAAAAAAATTATTAATTTAATTTTGTGATTAAATTAAAGACATTAGTTCCATTTCATCCTCAAGTGAATTTTTCTATATATATATATATATATATATATTGTTAGGCACTTTATTCATAAAAAAATTTAATTTCTTCTTTTTATTTGTTAGCATTGATGAAAATATACGACTAATTCTTGTATGGAAGAGCCAATATATAGAAAATATATATAATTTTGTTTTTTCAGGCAGGATTTTTGTTGATTTTTTTTCTCTTGTTGTTTTAAAAAATTTTGGGAAAAATAAAATGTTTTTTTTTAGTTCCAATGTTGATCAAACATCACTAGTTAGTACATTCTTGAAATTGTCTTTTCAAACAAATTAGACTCTCAAACATTCAGCATTGTTTTAAGATGAAAATTTAAGGTTTTGAAGAGGGCAGGATCCCATGAAATTTTTTTCTGAAATGAACTCAATGAGACTGGACGTGAAAACCTTGACTCTTCAAAAAAAAACTACATGTCCAACCATTGAAAGAGTTTTTAATGATCAACAATTCAATGCTTTGACTAAATATCTTCCATTATTTTTTTAAAAAAATTTTCAATATTTTCATTTGATATTCAAGATTCAAAATGTTTTTTTGTTGGTGAAACTGTTCATATAAATTTTGATAAAAAAATGAAAGAGAGTCCAGTGTTTTTCATCAAATAGAAAAGTTAAAATGGAAACAGCATTATAGAAATATTTTTTTCTTGTTAAGTTCAGATCTTTGTTGTTGAAGATGTGTTTGGTGAAAAAGAAAAAATGAAAAAAAAGCAGAAAAATTCTGTGTTCCACATCCTTTTTCTGAGGTGCATGAGCAAAAATAAAAGGCTGTCTAGGAAAAGAAAATGTTCTTGAAAGTTCTAAAGAGATGAAATAGATGGTAATATCAAAAGAAAGTAAAGAAACAAGATTTGGGTTGAAAATGGTAAACACATAATAAATCCACTGCTGAAAAAAAAAGAAAGAAAATCTTCTCTGTTTATGAAAACAATGAACCAAAAAAAAGAAAAAGTGTAAATCCTTTCATCTCTTTCTGGCTAGATTTTTACTACTGCATTTGCTTTCTACCAACCTTTTGCACCATCTGTTATCCTTTCTAGGAAATTATTTCATCCACAATTTTAGTGCTTAATCAAGTTCTAATAACATTTTTGATTAAATCAATTTTTTTATGAGTCCCAAAAATCTTTTTATTCTAATATTGAAATTAATGATTTTTTGCCTTATGGTGATTTAAGGATATCTTTTGTTTTTTCATTTAAATAAATATATATATATATATATATATATATATATACAATGATTTGACGTTTGAATCTTAGTAATTGAGAACAACTAGTTTTTCCAAAGTTTGTTGATAAATTTTATGAAGAGTAAAATTATAATTTTTTTTTTTTTTTGTTCATGGATTCGGTCCATTTTATCAGATTTTGACAGCTTGTTTAAGCATTATGGATGAAATGATGTGGGTAATAAAAGAATGAAATGCATTTCAATCTTCTTCATCAAGGTAAAATGGGTTACATATTCTAAGGAAAAATTTTTAAAAAAATAAATAATTAATCAATCAATTTTATTTTTTATTTTTTTTTTTTTTATATAAATTGAAATAAAAACACACAAAATTATAATCCTACACTCAATATTTTATATATAATTATTTTTTTTAAATTTAAATAAAATTTCTATAAAATCATTTACAAAAATAGCCATTTTGTTTTCAACAATTCTTATCATGATCTCATGATAAGATTTGAAACAAAATGGCTATTTTGTAGTGATTTTCTAACATATTTATGTTATGAATTTTTTCAAAAAATAATTATATCTGCTCTACTTTGTATTGAGCACTCTTTTAAGAATAGTAATTGTTGCTTATTGAATTCATTTCGTATACACCAATTATATCCTTGAGATATATATATATATATATATATATATATATATATATATAATTATTGAAAACTCTTTTTAAGAATAGTAATTGTTGGTTATTGAATTTAAAAAATATACTCCAATCATATTTTTCTGGGCATATATATATATATAGTGTGTGTGTAAGTTGTGTGTGTGTGTGTGTGATTGAGAATTTTATTCAAATATAAAAACATTAGATTTAGGTGGGTAGATAAGCTTGTTTTTTAAACCCTGAAATTAATGTCACCAATTACTAAAAATTGAAATAAATAAAATATCCTCCTGACAAGAATCAAACTTAAACTTGAACTTTTTAATAAAAGAATCACTTTTTTTGAGGCAATATAAAATTATATGTTAGGCCATGAGAAACCATATATAAAGCAAGACTCAATGACTATATAAAAAAATGCACATCTTTGGAACTTTTTATACATCAGATATTCTGTATATGACCTCAAACCTCAACTGATTAATATTAATTTCTGTGTTTAAAAAAATAGGAAAGTCAAATCAAACATTTATCTACGAAATATAGCATTTATAGTCATGAAAAATAATGTTGGATAAGAAAGAATTTATTAATTGAGGGAAATATATAAGATGGAAAATAGTTTTTTGGTTTGAAAATTTTTCATTTTATTTCCATTTCATTCAATGAAAATACCATCAGACAAAGGAAAAAATAAAAGGAAAAACTGTTACCATGCCAACCTTAAAGTTCTGATAAAGTTGTCAGGTTTGAATTGATATGTTGTCAACAGAAATAAAAAAAATTAGAACATCAAATGGTTTTCTTATATTCCATATTAAAATAATGGACAGATATTTATACAAAATTATTTTATCATATATATATATATATATATACACATACACACAGGGTGTATCAAAAATAGTTTTTACAAACTTTGGGACAAGTTCCTCAAAACCAATGTGAGTGAACTCGATGATGAGAAAGGTGAGGGAACAACTTTAAACATTTTATGGCACAACCTTGTTGATAATCTTAGGTCTAGCTGTGACCACAGTACCAAAATGAAATTAGTAACATTATTTCATATAGTGGACTGAAATCATATATTACCTGCAAGATGATCTACTAAGAATTAAATTAGGACCATTAGAAGTTATAAATATAGCACCTGGATAATCTAGAGGAGGGTTGGGAGAAATGTGTGGTCAGTTGAGACTAAAATTAAATTTTTTGGCATTTTTTAACTTGACATGTTTAGAGGAAAAAAACTTTGATCCCTAAGATAATTTCCCAAAAACCATTAAGCGGTGAAAAACATTATGCTTTGGAGTTGTTAGTCTACTGAGTTTATATTTTGCTATAGGTGAAGTCCTTATTTTTCAATAAAAAAGAAATGTTAAATGTTCAAAATTTTTTTTATATTCTATCTCTCACTTTCAAGACAGACATGCCTAAAATTATAGACCATCTGATTTTTAAGGTGAAACTCAGAAAACCAGCAGGGGATGAAATACTTATTTTCCCCAATGTATATCTGCTGTTTTTTGTTTGCTGGAGTTATTGTTTAAAGAAAGTTTATGGTTGATGAACTGCATTTTGAATAGACTATTTACATTTTTGATTTATGAATAAAAGAATAGTATGTCTTCAAATTTAAATCAGTTTAGTGAGTTAACTGGAAGTGTTCATTTAACAATGGCAGGATATTCATATCATGAGCAGGCAGATATATATTTTTATATACAGCTGTGTGAATATATATGGATGCGAGGTCTGTACAGCTGTAGTAGATTGCATTTCCACACTGAAGGCATAAAGTCATTAAATTTTATGCTGTTTATTGCTGTTATTTAGACAAAAAATGGCACCACAAAATAACCATATTTTTTTAAAATTATATCTTGGATTGTACATTTAACAGCATTAACCATAAACTTTAAACTTAATTAAATCAAAAATGAAATTTGAAGACATGTTTATATGGGTTTTTACCCCTTATTTTGTGTGTGAGGAACTGATATGTAAAGTTCGTATAAACATATTTGAGGCCCTATATTATATTTTACATTATTATCAGGCACTGCAGCCATCTTGGTTCATCTCAATCTTGAAACCTATAACTGGTTTCAGTTTCATCTATTTTCACTTCTTCCTTTTTTTGGTTGATTCTTTCATTTTCTGCTGCCTCATTTAATGGACTGTTTGGAAATTCCGTTTTCAGCAAATTCTTTTCATTCCCCAGTGGCATCAGTTTAGTCTCATTTATTTGACAAAGCAACTTTGCAGCAAATAATAGATATGTGAACCAAAAAATCACAAAAGGCACTTGCTTGGAATTTCATCCGAAATAAAGCAGAAATCAATCAGACTTTCAGATATGTTACTGGTGTTAGTGTACCCACTGATCTACTAATAATGGTTTTACCCAGATAACTTTGTTCATTATAATTCAAATCTATCCAATGTAATTCCTATAGTTTGATTTTTTTTTTGTTTTTTTTACAACTTATCAACCTTTATGAAAGCAAAAAACATATTTTGACTGTTAAAATTTTAAAGCAAATGAATTTAGAGTTGTCAATTTTGAGACATCTTAATGTTTTTTTCCAGATCTCAAGTCCTACAATTTAACCCATAGCATTTTATAAAAATTCATACCTATGTTTTGTTATATGTAGAAAATTATAAGATACAATGGCAATAGAAAAGATATATAAATTTTTCATACCAGAACAATGTTAGGAAAATAAATGCAAAGTGGAAAAAATTTTTGCATGACATATTTTGTTTTTTTTAAGAAATCTTCAGACTAAAGTGATGATTATATTGATCCAACCACACATGCACACAAAGATGAGGGGATATTGAAATGATTAAAACTTTTAAATATAATTTTTTTTTTTTTTTTTTGGTGGAGGAATTTTTTTCTTAAACATGTCTTTAAAAATAAAATTTTAAAAAAAATTTCATATAAAAAAACCACTTTCATTTGTTTTATCTATTTTGTTATTAAATATCCCACATTGTGATAATAGACAATCTGAAAAAAGAAAGATAAAATGTTGTAAGAACCTGATGCAAACTTAATGCGTCGAATCGTAACTTAATGTTGTTTTTGGATATCAAATGCTTATGGGTCATCTAATGCCGAAAATTTAATTTTCTTGAGAGAAATAGTAATTTTTTTACAAAAAATATATTACTGGCAATTTTTTTTTTTCCTTACAAAATTTATTGAAAGTAATTTTTTATTACTAAAATGAATAAAAATACATTTACCACTTAAAAACCTATTTTTAAACTTTCATAGTGTTTTGACTCAGTTTGTGGGGGGGTTAACTGATACCCCATACTTGATTCTAATAGGTGCTACTAATAATGGGTACATGAATTTGGGATTAAAACAGCAATTATGAAAACATTTCCTACCTCAAAGCCTGTTAGAGGCCTTTTTGCCAGATTAGTTTAGCCAGTCATATCCAGGATGGAATCTAGAGAACCAAAGCAACTTTAATACACCTTCACCCTAGCAAATGGCCATCTCCCAATCAAAAAACATTTTTCAAATCTAAAATGAGTTTAAATATAAGACACCCATTGAAACACCTGTTCCCATATGATCACAAAATGTGTACAACACTGAGCCTGGTCAGTATCATCTAAATGAGTGACCACTTGGGGAAACTAGGTGTATTGTAAACAACATATCATTTTCTATGTAATGAATAATACTCAGAATATTTAATTTGAAAGCCAAGTTCCAATTCTAAGGATATATTCATTTACATGCAAATGACCTTGGGAAAGGTATGAATCTACCCAAGATCGCCACAGAAATGTATTAATTAGTAAAACTGATAGACATTCAACTGAATGGTGGTTTAAAGCCAAATCATATACAAAACAAATCGTCAAGCACTGGTCAGTGCCTAGATGGGTGACCACTTCAGAATACCACGTTCTGTAAACTTGGATGTGTGAATGGTGAAATGGATGAGAGCTTCAAATCAGAAATCAGAGAGCTGAGTTCCAATTCCAGTTGGGTTTTTTTATATCCACTTAAACACAAATACCCTTGGGAAAGGTATGAATCCGCCTCTTCTCCCCAAAGCTATGGGTTAATTAGTAAGACTTGCATCACTAAAACATTAATCTCTCAAAAAAAAAATTCTTACAGCCTAAAAAAAATATTTCCTAGCTTTAAATAACTTGCGATGGACTGATAAGCCGTAGAAAATGAATCAATCAATAAATAAAAAAAATGAGTTCGACCATAATTTTGATTTGAAAAATGCTACTTTAATTAAAAGTAAAAGTAATTTACTAAGACGAAAGTGCTTTAATTGTTAGGTCATCTACAATAAATTTACATCCAGAATTTATGGTCATATCAATGTAAACATCACTTTAGCCCAATGAATGCTTAAAGAATGAAACGCATCACTCAAAAACCTTTTTCCACTTTGTTATTGATTTTCCTATATAATAGTTATAGCGA
>CAHIKZ030001846.1:0-15000 GCA_903632075.3 Acanthosepion pharaonis
AGTATCAGAGTCCTTTTTTCTTTTGATTTTTTTCCAAGATATTTTCATTGCTCACATGTTTGGTTTGTGGTATTCTCAGCATCCTTCTGCTGAACCACATGTCTATTGTTATTATTATCTTGTTATTGTTTAAATGAATCGATATTATTAGTGGATGCAGGATTTTGAAAATGAAAAAAAAAAACAATTTTAAAGGTTTTTATCATTTAAATTTATTAATCTAAAATTCATGTAATTATTGCAGTTAACAGAAGTAGATAAGTTTGCCTATCGTCTAGTCCCTACTCCTCCCCAGTCTTTTGAACATGAGTAGATGTTTATCCCTTGTTTCCTGCTTAGGATTGGGTTTCTGGTTCCTTCTAAAGTCTGCTTCAACTTTATGCATCTAATATCTATACCTAGACTCTGAAATTTTATTTGCTATTTGTTTATTTTTTGTTATTTTTCTCAATAGGAGTAGTAGATAGGTTTGCCTAACATTCAGTTCACACCCCTCCCCAGTCTTTTGAACAAAAGTAGATGTTTATCCCTTGTTTCCTGTTTAGAATTGGTTTTTCAGTTCCTTCAAAAGTCTTCTCATTCTCTTTCAGTCCCAGTAGCCCCTTACATCTTAGTGACATTATTGCCTTGCTTGGGGTATATTAATTTAAAAAAAAATTTTTTTTTTTTTTTTTTTTATTAATCTACCTTAGGAGAAACAATTTCAGATACCACCTGATCAAATAGCTATAAGTTTTTTCTGTCTTTTTCTGTGTGTTTAAATTTATTGTTGTTACAACAGTCCACCCAACCAGAGTTCTTTATGATCAACAAATAATTGTTATATCCCACTAGCAAAATTACCCACTTTCTCATCCAGACTTCCCCAGAGTGGTTGATATTGATCCTGGAGGTTGATTGAGGTGGGTATCCAGGTCAATAAGTGCCTGTGGGTGAAAAGCGGTGTCAATAAATGCTTGGGAGTTTTAAAAAGTGTTGGTAAATGCCTGGGAGGCTTAAAGGGTGTTGATAAATGTTTTGGTAGGTTTAAAGGGTGTCAACAAATAAATTGTGGTGATTTCTGACTAAAACGTCGCAATTTCAAACCTAATATCAATGCACTTGGTAGTCCTTATCAAACACACCCTTCTCATTAATGATGTTAAGCAATTATTTAAAAAGGTACATTAATTTATTTTAATCTGTTAATGTTTATTATTTTTTAAAAAATGATCCTTATTGTTTCAGTTTATTATTTATTACCTGTATTTGTAAAAGTTATTATTAATCAAAAATATATGTTTATTTACATTATTTACACTGTTAACCTCATCTTCATTGCAATTTTCACAGTGTTTCAGCCATTGTACACTCTGGCCTTTTTCAGCTGATTGGAATTTCAAACTTAATACTTTATTTCATCCACTGGGGTAGATTGTTCTAGTTCCGTGTGCCTCAGGGACACAAGGCCCAGTGGATAATCACATTGGTTAGCTCCAGAAGAGTTGTAGGTTCAATACGTGACTACAGCTGTGGTGAACCAAAAATCTTGGAGAGTTGAATTAAAGGGAAATAACTGAGGCATCTGGAAGAGGTATGGCACGTGGAGCTAGTACAATATACCCCAGTGGCTGAAATGAAGGGTTCAGTTTGAAATTCCAATCATCTGAAGAACGCCAGAACATACAATGTCCAAAATGTTGTGAATATGGCAATGAAGATGAGGATGACAGTCTGAATAATGTAAATAATCATAATAACCTCATCTCAGAGATATAGACAGATATAAAAAAAATATGTCTGGTAATGGGAAAAATAGAAATGGAAAAAGGAATAAAGCTAAAATGAATCTTACGAAAAAATTATTTAAAAAAAGTTATACTCTTAAATAAAAATAATTGATACTTTATTTTTAGTGCTTTTTATTACCTATATTATGTATAAAGTTTTTTTTCTCATGATGACAATTATTATTAATCAATACAAGTCCTACTAGCATTAATAAATAATATGATTCATTATTGGTAGCCACAGCCTTAAGAACATGAGAGATGAATAGTGGACAGGGTTGATAGCAGAGGCAAAAAAGAAACTACGCGAATAGCAAAAGGAACAGTATAACATGCAAATTACCTAATCAAATCAGTACAATAATTTAAATGTCTGGAAAGTGTTTTAACAGAGGATGAAAAGTTGCATTCAGATAGCAAAAATGCCTTCCAAAAGTTAAGCAAAGTATTAAGGAACAGAAAAATTTCATTTGAACTAAAGAAAAGCTTATTGGACTGTTAGATAATATCAGTCCTCTGATATAACAGTGAATGCTGAACGATCAACAGAAATGTGGTGCTGAGAATATCATGGACTGAACATGTAAGCAACAATGAGGTTTTAGAAAAAATAGGAACAAAATGGACTCTTATACTAAGCATCAGAAAGATAGTTGATATTTCTAGGGCATGTAATGAGAAAAGAGTGTTTGGAAAATATGATACTTGCAGGATATTGAAAGCAAGAGAGGCAAAGGAACATAGCAGATAACCTACCTAATGATCTTATTTAAATAGATGGCAGAATATGATTTAGAAGAGATAGCAAAAAGACCAAATTTATTGAGCTACAAAAGACAGGAAAGTGTGGAGAGCTATGATCACCAACATCCTGACAGGACATTATTATAAGAATAATATTTTATATAGCTTTTGAAAGGCATCTTTAACTATTCTAATGCACTTTGAATTTGTTAAATTTTCCATCATATATTATAATGTTTTCCAGTTAAATTTCTGTACTTGCTTGATTTTTAACATTTCCAGTTTATAGATTGTACCTTGGGCTGTCCTTCTTGCTAACAACCATCAGTGTTTAAATTTGGCTAAACTGAACTTCACTTTGAAATCATACTTTATACACATTATCAACTACTGGGAAGAAGCCAATTTTTTTCGAACACTTTGAATGCATTGATGTATGTGAAACTGGTGATTACAAAGGTCTTTCTACTCTGAATTGAAAAGATTGGCAAATATTCTATAGCCGGAACTTTTAAAACTTTTTCTCAAGTACATGACCTTTCTTACCAATTTTATAGTTTATTTGTGAAGCTTCTGCCGAAATTCTTTTCTTACTCTTTGATAGAATGCAATTCTTCTAGCATTGGCTTCCAAGTAGTCTTTTCAACTTTCTTTTAAGAACTACTTGTAGTAGAAATTATCTAAACCTTTCTCAGTTTGTTTATTTTCATAATTTCTTCTATTGTCGGGTGTTATCTTGGCCTCCAGTCTGCTCTTGACCTCTAACCACTTTCTGCCAATTCTGACCTCAAGTTGAACTTCTCAGATTAATATATCATATGGAGCCTTGCTTTCTGTACCTTGAAAACACATACAACTTTGCACATATTTCTCACTCTCTTTCTTTATATATATATATATATACACGCACATATGTATATGACTCAGAATAGTGAGAAAAAAATCTTTAACAAAAGATGAAGTTTTCTTTTGGACTGAGATATTCTGTTGTACTTTTCATTGCTAAAAGCAACACTGCAGATAGAAATACAATGTTTTTTATTAGCAGTAATAATCAGATTTTTATGTGTATGCTGGTTTTACCTATATGAAAAAAATTATATAATTAAATAGATATCATTATTATATTCTCTGCCAATTCTGACTTCATGTTGAACTTCTCAGATTGATATGGAGCCTTGCTTTCTGTACCTTGAAAACACACATACAACTTTGCATATTTTTTTCTCTCTCACTCTATCAAATCATTACAAAAGTGTCCAATTTTTATAAATATAAGATGACCGACACTTGACATTGGTGTTTGTTTTGGTGTGGGTTTCAGATGTGATTTCAGATTGAAATCTTCCCTCATTCTGTTGCAAGTCAAACTTTGTTGAATGCTGACATTTTGTCCACAAATGAATATGTTGAAGATGGATGATGAAAAGTTGCACTCTTGCCGTATTATTCACTTTGAATTTTAGAAAGGAATAAGCAACAAAAAACCATTCAGAAGGTTTGTTTTGATTGTGATCCAGATCTTAGACAAAAAGTGATTTAAAATTTCTTTACTTGCATTATTTTTTTTTAGAATTTAAATATTTTGATAAAAAGAAATGTAGTACTAAAGTTAGCTTAGTAATGTCCCTTTGTTTTGTGTGTAAGAAAGAGAACTTTTAGAGATGCAAATTTCACTGATTGTGTCAACCTATGAATACCAATCTTTATTGTTGGGAATTCACATGATGAAAACTTGAAATCTATAGTGTCCTTGTATCTAAGTTGGTTTGTCAAATTTTAGCAGTATAAAAAAGCAAAGGAATTAAATATTGAGATATTCTGAGATTGTAATGATTCCAAGAAAATTGGTAACATAAATTCTTCCACTGCCACCAAATACTGCCATATTCTCTGTTAAGACAAAGATGACTTATCTCCTCCTTGTCAATATGATTACACAGTGTTGAGTATTCTGGTCAGGACCTGTCAGATGAACTCTTACCATATTCTTCTTACTCTCCTTATCCAGATAACTTGTACCTAAAGGCATCTAAAAATATCATGATAAAAGAAGATATTACCTGCCTTACAACAGCCATATTTATTAAAAGTGTGTAAAACATTAGTCATGGTGTAGTGGTAGCCTAATTTAAATATATGAAAAGTGGAGACTATAAATAGTCTCCCTTTAGACAAGAATGTGGATTAATTTCAAAGATCAAGCATGTGATAATATTAAACTCAACAGTAAAGATCCAGTCCAATATGAGCTGAACAGTAATGATCCAGCCTAGAAATCAAGCATGTTGTAATATTGGGCTCAACAGTAAAGATCAAGTCCAGAGATCAAACAGTGTTCATTCTGCCTGGTTTTGTTCATGTAAAGCATAAATATTTTGATGGCAAAGTAACTACCTGATTTATTTAACAGTAAAATGGAATTAAATAAAAACAATGGAAACTGTAATTAGAATCCTGTCTATAATTATGTGAGAAAGACATTTTTAATTAGTTGACTATGTGACTGATA
Source organism: Acanthosepion pharaonis (assembly GCA_903632075.3). Taxonomy (NCBI): domain Eukaryota; kingdom Metazoa; phylum Mollusca; class Cephalopoda; order Sepiida; family Sepiidae; genus Acanthosepion; species Acanthosepion pharaonis. The sequence continues at coordinate 5,026 of CAHIKZ030001846.1, forward strand.
TATTTTTGCATTAACATTTTACCTAAGAGTAGTGGTAGTCTAATTTAAATATGCAAAGAGTGGAGATGCTAAATAGTCTCCCTTTAGACAAGAACATGGAGGCTGTTCATATTCAGTTTGTGTGACTACTTTGAGTATCAACCAGTACAATATACAACTCTACACAACATAGCATCATTATGTTTCATCTAATGAAATTTTTTCATGTTATATTATTCTATGGTCTCAGACAGAGGAGGAGAATAGGAGAGGAAAACAATTTAACATTTAAGAAAACAATCATTCCTTCTAACTTTTATACACTCTCACTGAAACAGCAACAATTCTATTAGAATATAAAGCTGTAAACAGAATTTTACCAGTTATATTGGGTTGCTAGATAATTTTTTTTCCATTTATTTTAATTCTATTAACAATTTCAAAAAATCTGTCAGTAATATATTCTCCTTCATTGTTCACAAGCCAATATTCCACTAGCTTGTCAATGTTTTGACTGTGGAAATCACCGAGTCTTGACTTGAGGAATTCATCAAGCCACATTTTCAACTCCACATCATTGTTGAATGAATCACCTCACAGAAAGTTGGGAATCAACTGAGAAAGGTGATAATCTGAAGGTGCTAAATCAGAAGAATATGGTGAGTGTGGTAGAACTTCCTAACCAAGGTCTGGGATAACATTTTTAGTCAAATTAGCACTTTGAAGGTGAGCATTGTTGAAAAGGCTCATTTTTGTATACTTGGCACTTCATCGTCATATATCTGAGAAGAAATAAATTTCAATCATCTTCCAAAAGTTATAAAGCAATGTTATAAAGGAAGAACAAAACTACAGGAAAAATATTTTGTGTGTTAAAGAATATTGGAAAAAATAAAGAAATTTATCTAACAACCCAATATTATTTCATAAATGCAATATAATTTTTAATCAGACTTTGTTGTTTTTGTTTTAAGCAGATGGTGAAGGATATGTAGTATTTTCTTTTAAATGTACCATATCCAGTAACATGGACATCTGACCGCTGCCTTATCAGGTGTTTGAACTCCTTGATGATGGATCTGGTTGTTTTAATGTCCAAAAATCATATTGGCTGCTGGATAAAATGCTTTGTTTTAGATCAAATTCTACAATGTGTTTGTGTGTGTGTGTGTGTGTGTGTTTATGTACAACATATGCAATCCCCTAAGAGCTTAGTCATCTGAGAATGTATGTTTGTCTATGTTCTCACCTGCTGGTTCTGCATAATTCAATGACATTATGGAAAGTTTTCTTGTTTGTTAAATTTTCATTTTCAGCCTTGTTGAAAGCATCAGTCAAAGTGCAGTGGTAGTCTAATTTTAAAAATGTGAACAGTAGAGATTATAAATAGTCTCCTTCTGACAAGAACATGGTAGCTATCCATATTCAATTTGTGTGACTACTTGAGTATCAACCATCACGATATCCAACTCTACAATACATCACACTTTTAAAGGTCAAATAATGAGCTAATGACTTGATGCATGGGAATCAAAATGAAGATTCTATCCTTCCTAATTTATTTCGCTAACTTGATATAGTATCCCAAGTAATAAAGATACAAGTCATGATCTATTTATGATGAAATAATGGAGAAAGTAATGTTGTTAAATTAGAACTTCCTTTGTTATTTGGACCATCATATTCATCTCGGTCATTAACAAGGAAATTGTAAGGAAACTTATACTTAGAATCAGAGTGTTGAAGTCTTTGGGACGTGTAATGAGGGAAAAGGGCTTGAAGAATACGACACTCATGGAACATATTAATGATGAAAGGATCAGTGGGAAACAGTGTGTCATAATGCATAAAAATACAAAGCATAATCAACTTAAAGAATAATAGAGAGAATAATGTTATTGAGTTGGAACTCCTTATGTACTTTGCTATTTGAACCAGCATGCTGATCTTACACTTATGATGTTTCAATTGTTTCACCCTCCAAACTTCTTCAGGTACTGGTAACCTTCTTGGAATTTCAAACTAAACCCTTTATTCAACCATCCTGAGTATCATGATAAACTACATCTGCATCCTTGGTAAGACGATAAACTACGTCTGACAGCAAAGCCTCTGATCAGGAGGTTTTGAGGAGTGTGGAACCACCTCTTAATTGCTGGCGTTCCCAGGTCCACCCTGACCCGGAGTGGTAGCACCCGTTAGGGTCCCAGCTATGGGCAAATAGTTAACACTTAAACTGGTGTTAAAACACTATGAAAGTGCAAAAATAAGTTTTAATATCAGAAATACTTTTTTGTAAAAATTATTACCAGAAATACATTATTACCAGCAATACATTTTTGGAAAAAAATATTACCAGCAATAAAAAAAATGTCAGCATTAAATAATCCATTGTGGTTGATATGCCGTAAAACAAACCAAACCAAAGCCTTTATTCAATCTACAGGGGTAGAGAGTTCTCATTCATCTTTCTATACTTAGGCAATATTTCATGAGTTAATGCTTAATCAGTTTTATTCTTCTTTTCAGCACTAGCAGACCCAGGAACCAATTGAGTACTGTCAGGGAATACTTATAATATCTACACTATTTACATGGTTTGGACTTTATTGCCATATTCACAATATTTCTGCCATTGTACGCTCTGACTTTTTTCTTGTGATATATATTGGAATTTTGAAAAGAACACTTTATTTAGTCCATGGGGATAGAGTGTTCTTTTTGTAATGCTCGTTTTTAGGAGAGACTTTGTAAATCACAATTACAATAATAGTAACACCTTTGAACAATACTCTGTAAAATGCCGCTAATTCCTATATATAGATTTTCCTTTACCTGTTATGTGATCTAATTATTTCAAGATGCGGTTAGCTGTGCTTGCTTTCTGGTGATCCATGTTCAAACACAACTGTCGGCATCGACACTTTATTCCTATATGACAGTTCTAAATCCATGAGCCATGGCTCAGTCAATAAAAGTGTTGGTTGCATAATCCAAAATGATAGTTGACCCAAAGAGTTGTGAGTTCAATACCTGGCCACAGCATAGGGAACAAAAACTTGGAGAGTTGAGCTACTGAAGGGAATTAACTGATACTGATATATTAAAAAAAAAAAAAATCATGGAATTAGAACAATCTACACCTGTGGACTAAATAAAGTGTTCAGTTTGAAATTCCAACATATATCACTTTAAGATGGTTGGAGAGTACAATGTCCAAAACAGTGTTAATATAGTAGTCTGAACGATGTAAATAGTGTACAATACATCATCTCAGAAATATAGACAGATAATATCCACTGTGATAAGTTATTCAATCTTTGTTTATAGTAGTGTTGAAAAAATGTCCAAACAGTGCAAGAACTGAAAAGTTTAGCATATAACAACCAAGATTAGCATGCTTGTCCAAATAGCAAAGTTAATGCAGGTGTCTTCCAAGGCTCTATCCTTTATCCTACTTTGGTTTGGTTTGTTTTGTTTTACAGTATATCAGCCTCAATGGGTTATTTAATGTTGACAAGATTTTTATTGCTGGTAATATTTCTTTCTTTTTTTTTTTTTCTTTTATTGCTAGTAATTTTTTTTTTCAAAAATGTATTGTTGGTAATAAGTTTTTCTTCCAAAATTTATTGCTGGTAATTATTTTTTTACAAAAATGTATTGTTGGTATTTAAACCTATTTTTACACTTTCATAATGTTTTTACCCCAGTTTGGGGGTTAACTATTTACACATAGCTGGAACCCTAGCAGGTGCTACCACCCCGAGTCAGGGTGGACCTAGAAACACCAGCAACTAAGAGGTGGTTCCATGCTCCTCAAAATCTCCTGATCTGAGTCCTTGCTGTTGGATGTAGTTTATCATCCTACCCAGGATGCGGATGTAGTTTATTGCCTTACCCAGTACACGGATGTACTTTATCATCTTACCCAGGATGCGGATGTACTTTATCATCTTACCCAGGATATGGATGTAGTTTATTGTCTTACCTAGGACATGGATGTAGTTTATTATCATACCCAGGATGGTGTCCTACTTTGTTTGTAATTTTCATTAATGACATTCTCTATGGCATCAGCTCTCAACTTGGTATCTATGCTGATGGCCATTTACTCCTGTCTTGATAGTAAGTCTGATCGACTCAATATTGACAAATTGGCAACTGATGCCCAATATGACCTTCAGTCTGTTGTTAACTGGCACAAATGATGGCTTTAATGTCTCCAAAACCAAGCTGTTCTGTATTAATAATCTGAGAAACTCCTTTCTGCCTTTCATCGGTATGCCTGATACTAACCTCCAGGAGAATGACTCATTGGTTGACATGAAGTGAAAAGACTATATTGAATCCATTGCTAGGTCAGCTGCTAAGAAAGTTGGCTCACTGTCTCATGTGAGACAATTTTTCTCTCCAGAATCTATCTTATATATCTATAAGTCTACCATTCATCCATGCTTAGAATATTGCTGCCACATACTGGTATATATCTAGAGTTCTTTGATAAAGACCAAAGAAGAATCTGCAGTATCATTTGTGTCTCGGCTTCGATCACTTTCCCACCACCATAAAGTTGCCTCCCTGTGTCTTTTTTATAAATACTTTCATGGTAACTGTTCAGATGTGCTCTTCACTATGGTAGCTAGTCTTTTTGAATATAAGTGCAGTACTAGATTGGCAATAAGGTCTCATCAATTCAGTTGAGTTGGCTAGATGTAACTGTAAGTTTTATGCTAACAGTTTCTTTTCTTGCACTTCTCCCTTCCAGCCCCATGCTATCCAGTCAATTTTAAATTTTACAAATTTACCTGCAGTGTCAATCACTTTCAACTATCCTCCTGATTACTCTTCTGTAGTTTCACCTTAGTGGTGTTTCTGTTTTTTAATTCTTCTACACCCAGTAACCCCTTGTGTCTCAGTGGCTTTAATGCCTTGCTTGGGGTGAACATGATTAAAAATATATATATAATGATGGTTATTCTTCATCTCAAAAATTCCGACATGAATTAGAACTCACTCTCGCAAAATTGTTAATCATACAAGACTTTGGAACCACAGGTGTTAAAAAAAAAATCAATGTTTTACCTTAATATGAGCTTCAAACTTACATCTGTCATTTTCTAATAAAATGTTTGAAAACAGAGTTAGTGTTTAAGCTCACCTAATAATGATATTACATTTTCAGTGAAATGTTTGGCTATAAACAGATTTCTTTTACATTTAAGACAATTTTAACTCCTTTATTATAGTGATTTTGGTGGCCGCATAGCTCTTGTTTCAATTCAGCAAACTTTGCTTATAATTTTCAATTTCAAAATGCAAATTTCAACATAAAATTGAACCACAATTTGGTAAAATCTGATAGAATAAAATTTAATGCAGTAAGTAATTTACTAGATTATTCAAACTATGAATCATGAGTTATGCATAATCTTGCCAGTTACATATGTTTTGTCATTCATTTCAGAATAACACATTTTAATATGCAACCATGCAACATTCGTTTAAATGCAAGTTACTAAAACAAAATGTTGCAATTATAACAAAGTGAATTTTCCATACTTTTTCTGTTATTTCTTGTTTAAATATTCTATTTTGTAATTGAAAAAAAAAATAATTTGAATCTGGAAAATAATTTTCAAATGACCTCAGCCTGAAGAGTCATTTTGGATATCAGTGAGCCAATTTATTTCTCAAGATGTAATCTGAACCACAAAATGATTTGTTTATTTTTCTTTCTTTTTTTTTTAATTCTTCCATTGGGTCAGTAAAATTTTTACTCTATCTTTTCTTTCTTTGTTTTTTGAATTTTGATGGAAAATTATCATTTGAAATGGGCAGATGTCTTTGTTCACAAAAAGAAATAAAATTTGCACATTATTATTGTTTTGTTTTTTTCCAGAAAAGTTTTCTCAAATATTATGAACAATTGCAATGTATCTTTTTTTATTCTTTCAGTTTTCCTATTTTTTTCCTTATATTGAATATTCTTTATATTCTGTTTGTTAATTCAAATTTTAAGTCAATTTTATTTAACATTCTTGTATTTTTGTATTGTTCCTATGTGAAATCTTTTCAATTGTTTCCCAGAATTCATTTCTGTATCTTTCCATCAAAATTTCTTTTGCTCTTTGATTGTTTTCTTTCTTTTTTTTTGAGGTTAAATCTTTCTCGTAGATTTTGTTTTCTAATCACTCTTTGATTTTTTTCTTCTTTATGATCATTTTCATTCTTTTAAATTATTTCTTGGTATTTGCATCATTCTTTCATTCTTGTTTCCTTTCTGCCATTCTCAAGTGTTCCTTCAGTATTTCTCATACTTTTTTGCTCTTTTAGAATTTTTACCATTTTTAGATTCTTTCTTGGATCTTGGAATTTTTATTCAGTTTGTCTTTCCTTTCAATACTTTTTCTCTTTCATATTTATTTTTTAATAATATTTGTATTTATTTTTCCATTTTAATTCATTTTTTTTCTACTTTGTTTTCTCTATTTTGTCTTAAATTTTAGAGCTCTTCATTTTCTCTGTTACATTGTCCTGTTTTGCATTTTCTATTTTTTTTCTTTCATTGAGCCCTGTCAGGAAAACTTTTTTCAGCATAAGAAAAATTTTTTTTTTGAAATCACGAGAAAGTTCAAATTTTATAATTTATTTCCTTTTAAATTTGTTAAATTAGGTTTCATTTTATATTTTTTACTCAGTCTTCTAAAGAACTTTTTTTCTAATCTATAATTTTTGTGAATATTTCAAACAAATGAAAATATATTTTCATTTTGCAAAAAATATTCATCTGTTTTCCAGTCTAGTTTTTGAACAAAATGTTTACAGTATGTTTCTTCAATTCTCTGGCAGAACTCAATATTTATCATTGAATTATTCTATTAATATCATTATTACAGCCAGACATTAACAACACATGGATCTAAAAATTGGCCATGTACAATGATTCTTTTCACTTGTTTGGATGGATGAAAAAACAATTCTAGTTTGAGGTTAAAATTACAGAGTTTCCACTAAAAGGAACAATATTCACAAACTGTAAAACCAATTCAAGCATAACAAATATTATTCAGATTCTATTCAATCTTTGCACTGCTTTGCATTAAAAACACATAGATTACTCTTGAAGAAAGAGGGTGGCTTCTGTGTGCTGTGTCCCTTCAGGATGTGGGTGATTATAGCTCTACATGACCTCCTAGCCTTTGTAACTCTTTGCAATGTGTTATTTTTGTTTTGTTTTTTTTATTTTTTTACTATATTTCCCACACCCTGTTCTGCCATCCATTTATGTAAGCTTCTTAGATAGGTTAATTTTTATTTCTCTCTCTTTGTCTTGCCTTCGTTATGTCTTGTGAGTGTTAAATTCTCTAAGCCCTCTTTCCTCATTATTATGTCCCAACAATTTCAACTTGCTTTCTGATTCTAAGTATAAGTGTCCTTTTTGTTACCACTGTCCTTACAATTTCCTTATTGCGTATAACAACCATGATGGTCCAAATAACAAAATATATAAGGAGTTTTAATTCAATAACATTATTTAGTCTATTATTTTATCATAAATTGATTAAGTGTTTTTATCACTTGGGACCCTATATCAAGTTAGCCAAATAAATTAGCAAGGATAGAATTTTCATTTTAATTCCGATGCATCATTTGAGCCTGACAAGTCTGAGATAGGTAATCACACAATGGCTGAAAATGAAAATTTAACAAATAAGAAAATTGTCAGGTCATTGAATTATGTAGAACTAGAAGGCAAGAGAAAATATACTCATATAATTTAACCTAAATAATGACATTCACATTTATTATATAGATATATATGTGTGTGTGTGGTGGACTCTGACATTGTGAATGATGAATGAATGTTCTGCAAAATTTCTGCACAATTTGTCCTCTACTTCGTAACAATGTATATATAACTTTTATCTCTCTTGCAGTTGTACATGTTTTCCCACAATAAATGCAAAGGCTTGTCTCGTTCTTTACTACTACATCATTAACATTGCAATATCATGTTTTACTTTTTTCTCTAAAGTTACAATGATAAATAAAATCATTGCCAATCATGTTTGTCTTATGCCTTTCCTCTATTTTTACCTTAAAATGTGACTGATGCTCCAATCTTGCAGTTTGAAAAGCTTAAAGCTATGTGAAGCACAATCAGTGGTGTAGCTAAGGGGGGCGGGTGCCAGCACAAGAGGGGTGACACAATGTTACCCCCAACAAAATTTTTCAACCTGGCTAAGGTGCCAAAAATAGTCTGAAAACAGTGGTGGAGACACAGGGTTTCGCAGGTGGGCATATGACTCCCCAGAAATAATTTATGACCCCCCAGTTTTGTCCCCCTCGTCAGAAATTTTCTAATAAATTGTTGAGAAATTTGTGAGTAGGAAAAATAGCAATGTTTTCAGCTTTTGATTTGAACTGATTATTTTGTGGTATTGGATTTTGTCTTGGATCATACATGTAAGCAGTAACGTACCAGTCAGTAGAGTAAAGTAGAGGTAGAGCATGTATGAAAATTTAGCTACAGCTAACCATTCAGCATAGGGTGAATCGGGGTCATTGGGGTGACAGTTGAGCGGACTGCCCCGGGTTGCGTTTACTCTAGCTACGCCACTGAGCACAATGTCTTCCATTTAGCTGTGGATTTTCGCCAACTCTTTCCAAGATGTTGTATCAATACCATATTTCAAGTTGCCCTTCATTTTGTCTTTGTACCCAAGAAGAGGACGACCCACAAAACCCACAAAGATTTTAGTATCTGTCTGGAAAAAACATTTTTGAATCTTACTCTCATCCATTCCAATTAAGTGAACAGACCAGCTAAGCTGTATTTCAATCAGAAATACTTCCATTCCTGTTACTGTTTGAAAGAATCTCACTATTTTTGTTACTTTCTTTTCTCATTCCAAGTTGCAGAATTGGTATAAACAATGTATGTGGAAGAATCTAATTGTTGGATATGTTTACTGTATAATGTCTAGGAATCAGGCCTGTATGGAAATGTTGTCAAGACAGAAAGCATATGAACATCAGTGTTAACCTTTAATGTGACATTGTGCATATTCCAATATATATATATATATATATATATATATATATATATATATATTTTTTAATCATTTCTCACACGGGCAAGAGAATAAATGGAGATGCATGGAGTTACTGAGTGTTAGAGAATATGATTAAAGGAAAAACATTAAGGAAAGAACAGAAATTAAGAAAACAAAAGATAATGATAGACATTGCATTTAAATTTTAATAATTTCTCTCCAAGCAGGGGAATAAAGCCACTAAGATGTAAGAGATTACTGAGTGTGAAAGAATATAAGAAAAAGCAAAACATTATGAAGGAAAGAGAAAAGTAAAAGAATAGGAATTAAGAAGACAGAAGATAATGATAGACATTGCATTTAAATTTTAATCATTTCTCATCAAGTAGGGGAATAAAGCCACTAAGATGCAAGGAGTTACTGAGCATGAAAGAATATATGTAAAAAATCAAAAAATTATTAAGGAAAGATAACAATAAAAGAACAGGAATTAAGAAGACAGAAGATAACGATTGACATTACATTTAAATTTGTCAAGGTCAAAGTTGACTGGAAAGCAAGAAGTTGAAAGAGAGTTCCACAAGTGAGAAGTGAGTTACATCCGATCAGTTTAAAAGTAAAATGATGAGACCTTGCTGCCAATCTAGCACTGCACTTAAATTTGTAAAGTTTAGGTAACAAAGAGGAATGCTCACCTGGACAAATGCCATGAATGTATTTATAGAAAAGGCACAGGTAATCTATGTTATGGTGATGAGAAAGAGACTGAAGCCAAGATGCCAAATGGTTCTGGTTCATGTTTGTCTATTTATACATTGAAAATTTATCATTTCAAATTTTGTATATATAAATAAATTAGTGATCATCTCTGCACGCACAGATATGTAGGAATAATATGCTTGAATTTTTAAAATTGTGTGTTTTATACATACTTGTATAT
>CAHIKZ030001846.1:20000-302500 GCA_903632075.3 Acanthosepion pharaonis
TAAGGCAGTGGAGAACCTTCAGAGGGAAATTAGCAGGAGATAACTGATAACTGACATCCATCAAAACATGGCACGTGGAACTAGAACAGTCTACCCCAGTGAGCGAAATAAAGGGTTCAGTTCGAAATTCCAACCACCTGAAGAAGGCCGGAGCGTACAACGGCTGAAACGTTGTGATAAATATGGCGACAAAGATGAGGACAATAATGTAAGAAAAGTTCTAGCATGCATTTGTGTACTTCTGCCTATAAATTAGGGAGGGACAAGTATTTTGCAGTCAATCCTCCCTGATCAGAATCAATAGTCAGCTTTACAGAATGGGAAGAAGAATTATCTTTCATAAATATACACTTTAGCATAAAGCTTATGGTTGTCATCTGTACTGCTTAAAAGAAAATAAAAAAAAAATCTTTCCCAAGAACATCAATTTTGAAGGGATCTATAATTTTACTATGTATTACACTAGTTCATTACCTCCCTGCTGTCTTCTCAGTTGGGTTGCTTACGATTTCCATGTAAGATGCAACCTCTGACCCAGTCAAGTATTTTGTCCATCCAATGTAGCTTTATATTCATCACTAAAAAATGAATCAGTTTTCATGTATTTCTTTGTATTTCTTAAATGTTTCTCATTAGAAATAGTGATTTGGTCTTTAGCCAATGTTTTTAATATTCTGCATCTTTTCATGTTTTTAATATTCTGCATCTTTTCTCTCTATTTACATTCATAACAAGTTTCTTCAAATATTTTCTTGCTGATCAAGCCATTTTCCTTGCTTCTACCATTTCCATTTGGTTTCAAATCTCTTTCTGTGACATTCTTAAAAACATTATTCTCTTTATCTTGTCAATGTCTTTGTTGTTTGTTCTATACTCTGTTCAATCTTTTCACCATTTCCCAAGTTCCTTCACGACTTCTTTTTGTGTTACTTGTTCCGTCGTCCCCCTGTTTACCCAAACACTTCAAACTCCCTGGGTATGACGATAAACTACATCTGCGTCCTGGGTATGACAGTAAACTACATCCACATCCTGGGTATGGCGATAAACTACATCCAACAGCAAGGCCTCAGATAATGTTTTCTGAAAAATAATGTTGCCAGCTATACGTTTTTGAAACAATAATGTTGCCAGCTATACGTTTTTGAAACAATAATGTTGCCAGCTATACGTTTTTGAAACAATAATGTTGCCAGCTATAAGTTTTTGAAACAATAATATTGCCAGCTGTACGTTTTTGAAACCATAATGTTGCCAGCTATATGTTTTTGACTTAAAAAAAAATCAAAATCATTTTCGGCATAAAGTGACCACTAAGGTTGAGATGCCGTTAAAAAAAGCAATCAACAATCAAATGTAAATTCTTGACTTAAACAAAAAATACTTAGGATTATTTTGCAGTGTGCAAGCAAATAAGCTCTAGCTTGCTAAAAATGTTCCATACAAAATAGGCATTTAAAATTCATATATTTGGCATATATATATATATATATATATATATATATATATATATATATATATATAAACTGGATTTGGCATTAAATAACCCACAGTGGTTGATATGCCATAAAACCCAAACAAACAAACAAAATACTTCAAGTATATTTTAATTGCTACTTTCCTCTACTTTCCTTTGGATTCATCCTTCTGTGTTAAATTCTTCAATGAGACATTTGGTGTCTCCTGTGATGTCATCTCCTTTTAAACTGTGGCCAGTTGTTTTTCAAAAACAGAAACTCTGTATTCCACTGGCTACATAGACACACCTTACTGCACATTCATACCTGAATTACACAAGCTTACAAAATAAAGTGAGGCTTTGTGTAGGAATGCATTTTTCCTCAAGCGCAATTTCATCTCCTTGGAAGTGGGACAGAACAAATCTTTAATGACCCTCCTCTTCATAGGTAAAATATATGTACTTATGTAAAGATAAAATTAAAAAATAATGAAGTAATCTAACAATATATTGAAGTTGAATTAGAATGTGAGGCAACATGAAAGACAAGTTAAATGCTAATATTTTTTGTGGTACTAAGATATTTCTTCAGGTATTTATTCTTAGCTTCTGAATTATTTACTGGCTGAGATATATATATATATATATATATATATATATATATATATAATTTTGCATCAAGTAATTGTTCTAATTTACAATAAATGCCTGAAATGGCTAAGAAATGCTGAAAGCACTAGCAATTATCAGTCTATCTATCTTTGCCTATTCAAATTTCAAATCTATATTCTCACGTTCAAATCTTAAATCGACCTATCTTGCCTATTCAAATCTCAAGTCTGCCTGTCTTCACTCATTCAAATCTATTTTTGCCTGTTCAAATCTATCCATCTTTGCCTGTTCAAATCTATCCATTTTCATCAATTCAAAACTATCCATCTTCACCTGTTCAAATCTATCTAATCTTTTCATATATATCTATATTAATCTGTTTATATCTATCTATATATCTATCTTAATCTGATCCTAGCTGTCTTATTTTGTTTATCCATCTAAACGGTTTTTACCATAAATGAATACAATATGGGAACCAGTAATCAGGAGTGCCAGAGAAAAATTGCAATATGAGCCAACAAAAATTGCAATATGAGCGCTAATAAAACATGCAATGATAACAGCAAATATTGCAATATGAGCACTGGTAAAAAATGATGGCTGAAGATATTAGGTTTATAATACCCAGAAATTCATACACAGGACACATGGCACATTGGATAAAGGAGTTGGTTAGATCCAGTGACAGGACCCAAAGAGTGTGAGTTCAATACTTGGTTAAGGCAGTGTAGAACTTGGAGAGGGGAATTAATAGGAGATAACTGATAACTGACATCCATTAAACATAAACTAGAACAGTCTACTCCAGGGAAATAAAGGGTTCAGTTCAACATTCCAACCACCTGAAGAAGGCCAGAGCGTACAACGGCTGAAATATTGTGATAAATATGGTGACAAAGATGAGGACAATAGTCTGAATAATTAAATAGTGTTATCTGTTCATATCTATATATCGATCTTAATCTGATTCTAGCTGTTTTATTTTGTTTATCCATCTATAAGGTGTCTATAAGGTGACTGAATTTAAATCTGAAAATTTCACCGTATAATGTTTGATGTTGATCAATTTGTATCACTGAAATAAGTGCATTTTTATTATTAGGCTGCAGACTTTTCAATGCACACTACACACACACACACATCTGAATTTACTTTTTAGTTTTTGAAAACTTTCTAACTCCCCTGCTTATTCCAAACCCCCACTTTTATTCAAGACCCAAGCGTATGCCAGTTTCTATTCTATGTAATTATCTATCTCATTTTGTTTATATCTGTTTTTATTAGATTCTGTTCTATCTAAGTATCTATCACAATTTGTTTATATCTGTCTATTTATCTACATATTTGTCAGTCCCTCATCTATCTAATTATCTATCTCACTCTGTCTATATCTGTTCATAAAGTGTCTGTAGGCTGATTCAGTTATTAACTGAATTTTGATCTTAATTTTTCATCATATAGTATTTGATCTATATGATCAATTTTGATCATTGAAAGAAGTGCATTGGCAAAGAAGGCAAATTACATTGAAAAATAAATATTTATCATAGATAGTACTTTTTATTTTTAGGCTGCAGACATCTGTGTTATTCATTTTCAATTTATATATACGTTTTATTCATATATACATGTTTACACTTTGTGTTGTGAGTGAAGCCCAAATGTATATGCACTGATAGGATTTTGTTGAATTATAAGAATATAGGTTCCATTTGTACTTGTATATTTGTTCTGTTGAATAAATAACGTAAGTTTGTTTTGTTGATTTCATGTACTTATGAGAATATACACAAGAGAATTTCAATCTTTTTAACAAGTATCCAAAAGATTCCGCTTCAATTCCATTTTTAGATTTTGTCTTCTTTTTTTTTTGTATGTTAGTTTCATTTTAAGGTGTTTGTTGTTCATATTGTTCATTTTAACGTAGTAAAAAAATTTTTTTTAAATTCTGCTATTATGTCACACTATGTTATTTGAGAAAGTGAAATAGAGTCATCAGTAAAGGGAGATAATTTGTTTTTATCTCATTAGGTATCCAAAAGTGTGTTTCTAAATATAATGTATCGGTGCATATGTAATTGTGTCTTCTACCTAGAAGCTTTTAGACTTGAATCTTGCTCTTTTTTTTGTTTTTGTCTTCTTTCTGGAATTGGTTCATATAGCTCTTTAGAAAAAGTGGAATTTATTGATAATAGTTTTTCTATATTTCACTTAGTGTTATTTCTCTCTTCCACTTAGTGTACTGATTGCACCCTTCCCCAAATTTACAGAACAATTTTATGTAACATGTTTCAGCTTTGATGAACAGTATATTTTTCTCAAAGATATATATACATATATATATATATATATATGTATATAGTTAAATTCCCAGATGAATTCTGTGGATGCCATATATATATATATATATAAATCCCATCTATTTTAAATGCAAAATATACTTAAAAAAAAACAAAAAAAACAAACTGTAATCCCCATATAATATATAGATTGTGCCAACATTGTGTTAATCAGATATTTTTATTAAAATTTAAATTCTGTATTAGCCAGTCTATATCCAGCACCTGAAGATTGTATTGCACATGAAACTCTGTATCATGCTACTGGTGAGAGATAATATGTATTTTTATTAATATAGACTTAATAGATTTTTTATATTACATTGGGCACTATTTTATTAAAACTAGCACTCTATGTGCAATATTTTATATTCATATATATATATACATATATATATATATATATATGATAAACAATTGGAAAATAGTATTAGGTTGTCTGGAAAGTTCATTTAATCATTAATGTTCCAACATGTTAGAAGATGTCAAATTTATCAACAGATATAATATACTTACATTTCCTATTAGAGCAGACTTCAAACTATCACTTGAAAAAGTAAATTTAAAATTACTTAATTCATGTCAATTTTGAATCCCTATGAAAATGAAAGATTATAAGGTGCATTTTAGACACTTGATGCTTTCTTTTTTATCAAAATAATCTCAGTGGTGAAAATTTTTAATTCTTTGGCTGACATAAAAAAAAAAAAACATTAATGAATTCTTTGCCAAGAAACCAATGAATTTCTGGGAAGATGGAATCTTGAAGTTGAGTGAAAAATAGAGAAATGTTCTGCAACAAAATGGCTCATATTTTTTTTGTTTTGTGTTTTAATTTCCTTTAGAAATCAGCATGAACTTTCCTGACAACCCAATACTTAGTCCTTGTCAAGGCATTTCATCATTCAACTTTATTAAAGCGAGTGACAATAAACAAAAGTGAAATATTTTGTAGTTACATGAAATGCAAAAATTTTGAAAGATGCTCCTGCCCTTCTGAATATTAGTAACTCTTTCTTTCTTTTTTTTTTTTTGACTGTGTGTTTTTGTTTTCCATGTCGACAGTGTGCTAAAGTTCTCAGAATGTATCTGTAAAGAAGACAAATTCATAAAATAAACAATTGGAAAATAGTATATTCTGAGAACGCATTGTCAACTTGGAAAACAAAAACACAACTTGAAAAAAAATTTGGTGCAGCATGTGTGATTCACTAGCAACTTTTATTGCTTTTAATATAGAGAGAACGGGGTTGACACAGTGTACCATCCTTCCCCACTATCAAAAATTTTGTGTGACACATTTCTTCATTTAGGACTTCATCACATCAACATAACAAATTTAGTTTAATGAAGAACTAAAGGATGAAACATGTCACACAAAAACATTTTCCTCTTTCTCATACATTTTTCCCTGTATGTGTGTATGTATATGCATGTTTCATTAAAAACGACAGACAAGGTACTACGGTTAAGCTTTTTATTTAATTTTTCTTGTGTTCGAACAAGAGCTTTCTTTTCTGGACAAAGGGTGTGTAAGAACTGCCCAAATGTTTTATATTTCCAAGCCATTATCAAGGATGATTCTATTTTCCAGCTTAATTGAGTGTATGTGTATGTCTTAGTGTGTGGTAGGATGATTTATTGTGCTAACTGTATTTCCAAATATGGTTAGCACATTGTGGCTTTGTTTGTAGTTAATGTTATTAAGGGTTGGCTTTTTCTTTTTTATTATTAATTTTCCATAATTTTAAATCTTTTTTTTGCAGGTGGATGCAGTTAATATATTTGTATTTTCTACTAGTATGTTTCTAATGGAGTCTGGTACATTTGTTTGTGTGTTTAAATGGGTTCTAATGGAGCTGTGATCAGATAGGCATATATATATATATATATACACACATATATATATATGTGTGTGTATGTATGTATGTAAAATTCAGATATAAATGAAATATGTCTGTAGAAAGACAATATGAATAAAGATAAAAGGAGAACTTTTCTTTACCAACATGTTTCACCCTCTTATGGACTTTATCAACACAAATGTCATCTGCCTTGTTGAAGTCCATCAGAGGCCAATGTATTTTGACTTGATGAAGTACATCAGAGAATTCACCTAGCAGCGTCCACCACCCACACTCCTCTGTGACACCTGCTCACGATTCTTCAGGAGTAGACTGGGCCTTCACAGCCATCTCAGTCACCACAACCAGGAGGGGAGAAAGTGAATAAGGATAGATGATGACAATCCTGATGCTCAGATGTGAGCAAGTACCAATGACAATTAGGAAGAAATGTTGAAAAGTCTTCAGCCCATCCAAGAATCACTTTCAAATAATAAATTCTGACATTTGGTTAGATTTTAGGAAGTGGGTCAGACTAAGAATTTTTCCTCACTCCCTCAGAATAATTTTAAATATTGTCAGCAATCAATTTTCAACTTTTCTTTTTGAATTTGTTTTTTTTTTGTTTTTGTTTTAGTTTTGGTTTTCTTTTTTACACAAACTTTTGGTTTTGGAAGTTAAATGCTAAGTTTCTCCTCTGGAAATATATTCACTCTTTGGGATTTTGTATCATGCATAATTGGATGTTTAAAATAGTTTTAGTGAACTATCATCAACAGTGTGGCTCTACTGAAAATCTCCTAGCTCTTTGTCCTTAGCAATTTTGAGAAACAGGACAAAGTTATATTTGAAGGAAATTTTCTACAAAAATGGACATTTCTTTTTAATTTTGGACATGCTTGAATTATTAATGCTGAATCTTAGCATCTTTATTGATGTACAAAAAATAAGTTCAGAATCCCTAACCAAAGAAATCGATTTTACTATTCTGATATACAAAGCTCAAAAGTTTGTGTTGGCTGGAAACACAAAAATGAATATATAAAAATTTGTCTGTCCATATAGCTAAAGTTATCTTTCTATTCATATGTAATATCTGTGTGTGTATATTTACAAATACTATGTGAAACTGAATTTTTATTGTATTTTTCATACAAGTATAGAAAAAAGGACTAACCATCAACCACAATAAGAAAGAAAGTATGGTCGTCAGCAAAAGAAAAAACCCAAGACATGAGTTAGGAACTGGTTGTATAAACATTAAGCAGGTGCAGAAAGTTTAAATATCTGTGAAGCTCTTTAACGGAGGGTGGAAAATGTGATTCAGAGATCAGAACATGTATTGGACTAGCAAAAGAAGCATTTCAAAAGTTCAGAAAGATACTGAGAAATGGAAAAAATTTCATTGGAAACAAAGAAAATAGTGCTAGATTGCTATGTGATATTCATCCTCTTATATGGCAGTGAATGCTTCACAGTCTCCCCGCGGATGAGGGAAAAACTAGAGACAGAAGAAATATGTTTCTACAGAAGGATACTGAAAATTCCATTGGCAGAGAGTGAGTAAAGAACAAGGAAGTCCTAAAGAAAATGGCAACAGAAAGAACACTTCTATTCAGAATCAGATAAAGACAGCTGAAGTTTCTTGGACACAGAAGAAGGGGTTGGAAAACTTAACCCCCATGGGGTATATTAAAAGGGCAAGAGAGATAGGAGAAGGCAGCAGAAGATTTATCTGATAAGCTTGTGTGAATGAATAACGGAATTCTTTAGCAAAGGGAGAAAAATTACTAAGTGCCACACGAGATGGGAAGTTGTGGAGATCCATGATCATCTGTGTTCTGAAGGAGCATGGCACATAGATGACACAAGGTCTAAAAATACAGGAAAAGAAAGCTCTTCTTTATCCTCTCATTTAATGTTTAGCTCAGTGGCTGGGATGGGGGCGGGAACTGGCTTGTAACTTTAAATACCTCAAAAACCAAGCTAGTAATATTTGACCATCACCTGAGCTCAGATCCTGAATTTCCTCTCATAGTGAACTGTTGCACTCTCACTGAGTCTCCATGCTTTGAATGCCTATTAGAACTCAAGTGCATTGCAAACCTCAGTTTGAACCTCATAGATATGATCTGTCACTAAAGGGTTGGATCATTCTATCACTCCAGGAAGTACCTGACTCTTTCTGCCATGCTTTATCTTAAAAAAAAAATTATTTCACCCCAAGCAAAGCAAGAAAGCCACTAACATGCAGGGGGTTACTGAGTGAGAACGAATACAAGAAAAAACATTATTAAGGCATGAGAACAATAAAAGAACATAAAGTAAGACGACAGAAGATAATGAATGAGATTTTATTTAAATTTATGAAGCTCAAACTTAACTGGAAAGTGTGTAACCAGAAGAGGGTTCTGCAAGTGAGAAGTGCAAGAGAAGAAAAATGATGAGATCTTGCTGCTAATCTAGCTTCTTTTCTTTTTATGTGCCATATCCTTTCAGGATGTAGGTGATCATGGCTCTCCACCTCCCCCTATCCATTACAGCTCTCAACAAGTTCCTTTTCTCTGCTTCCTCCCCCAGACCATATTCTGTCATCCACTTGCTTAAGTTCACCAAGTATGTCACACATTGTTTTCCCTTGTCTCTCTTTCCTTCTATTTGATCCGTGAGTATCAGATTCTTCCTTCCTCAATATGTGTCCCAGAAACTTCAGCGGCCTCTTCGTGATATGCACCCTTCTTGTTTGCAACCTCTCTAAGATCTCATCATTGATCACATGCTCAGTCCATGATATCCTTAGAATCCTTCTGTAGAACCACATCTCTCTCGCCTTGAGTCTCTTCTTCATCTTTGAGGAAATCGTCCAACATTTGTTGTTGTAAAGGACAGATGTCACATAACAGCTCAGTATTCTTTTCTTTATTGCCAACGATATCCTCCTGTCTCGCAGTACTCTGCCCAGCTTTTGGAATGTGTCCTTGGCCATCCCAATACGCCTACGGATCTCAGTGTCACAGTTACCGTCTTGTGTCAAGACGCTTTCCAGGTATTTAAACTTCTGCATCTGCTTGATTCTAGTGTTCCTGACCTTCAAATCACATTACAGGCTCATCCTCTTACTGATGACCATGCACTCAGTCTTCTTGTAGTTTATGCTTAGTCCCTTCTTCTCACTCTCCATTGCTACCTTCTGCAGGAGATTTTGTAATTTCATTTCCATGTCTGCTATCAGTACTGTGTCATCTGCATATCTTATGTCATTAAGATTGTGGCCGCCAATGCTAAATCCCAGTAAGGTTTCTAATTTTCTCACGATTGCCTCGCTGTACAGATTGAACAGGTTAGATGAGAAGATGCATCCTTGCCTTATGTTCCTTTCTGTTTTTGTATATTCATTGAACTCGTTCCCTATGTGCATGCATGCTGTTTGCTGCCAGTATAGGTTCTTGATTTTTCTGATATCTTTCTCAAATATATCGAGGTTGCCGAGCAGTTCCATCAGATCCTTGTGGTGTACTTTGTCGAAGACCTTTGCATAGTCTATGAAACATAGGTACCTGTCTTTCTGCATCTGTATCGCTCTTTCTGATAACATTCTGAACATGAATATCGCACTCCTTGTTCCAGTGTCTTTAATGAACCCGCACATTCTTGTCCTATCTCTGGGCTAATTCTGTTTCACATTCTGTTCATTAGAATATGGATGATTAGTTTTGTCATGTGGCTCATTAGTCTTATTGCTCGGTGGAGTTCATATTCATTTACACCTGTTTTCTTAGGCATAGCTACAAAGATAGCTCTGCTGAGGTCTTCCGGTATATTTCTGTTGTTGTAGATTTTATTTGTTATTTCGGTGATCTTGTCTCTGCCAAAGTCATCTAAAGCTATCAGCATTTCTGTTACAATTCCGTTTGGTCCAGCTGCCTTGTTTCTGTTCAATTTGGCCAGTGTGGCTTTTACTTTGGTTTTCAGAATTCCAGGTCAGTCGGTAGTTCTGTGTATTGCCGGTTGTTCCCTTATGTTGTGGAAGAGTTCTCCAATGTACTTGTTCCAGCATTGAAGAATTTTTTTTTCAGTGTGCTTAAATTCCTAGTTATAACAAAAATGGAGTATTGTTGCTATATCTTGGCTGAAACTGCCCAATCTTCATTTTCCAGGCTTGATAGATTTGAAAATCATTTATGCACTATCCTATAGTGAATGGCTTCCACTCTGCCATCTTTCTCTCTCTCTCCACAGAAGTAACATTGCCAGCATATCACTACTCTTACTATCTCAATGACAACTGTTCAAATCAGCTCTGCTCTTTTTTTTTCCACCTGTTCAGTTCTTTATCAGTTATCTCCTGTTAATTAGATCCACTGACAGGACCCAAAGAGTGTGAGTTCAATACCTGGTTAAGGCAGTGGAGAGGGGAATTAACAGGAGATAACTGATAACTGACATCCATTAGACATGGCACATGGAACTAGAACAGTCTACCCCAGCAAACGAAAATAAAGGGTTCAGTTCGAGATTCCAACCACCTGAAGAAGGCAGGAGTGTACAACGGCCGAAACATTGCTTTTGAATTTTGCTAATAGTATTTTATGGAATAGCACAGTGGAGAAGAGGAAAGTGACTTGGCCTTTACAGTGCCAGGTATTGTTGCTAGTCAGTTAAAAGAAAAAAAAAAAAAACAATGAATTTTGACCAGTGATTAATTATGTAATCTTTTTGCATTCAGCCCATGAAATAAAGTGAAGAGGTAAGAAAGAATGAATGATTATCTAGGCATAAATTCAGCAGTCATAGAGTCGATCAAAAAACAAAAAAAAAGTGAGCAGTCAAGTGGGAGAAACCCCAGGGCGAAGGCTTTCACAAAAATAAGAGGTTTTATTGATAGTTTTTAAATTAGAAACATTGAGCTTGGAATAGACAGTTAACACTTAAGAGTAATAAATGAGTTCTCAGGGAAGGGCACTGAATATTGCAATGAAATCTATCATTTTTGCTCAGTAATGTAATAAAAGTCAGTTCTTGTGACTTGTCACTTTGAATCAGTTGAAAAGCGTTTTGGTAACAAATGAGGCTATAATAGAACTATGTCTGGCAGAGGACTACAGCAGAAGCCCGACCGGAAACACCTGAAATTCAGCGCCAAAGTAAACTGAAGACCTATATAGATTGGTAAACACAGTTTTATTTCATACAATAAAAACAAAAAGGAAAATATATTATGATATTGGAAAAAAAACACTTTTCAACCTTGACAGAATTCAAAATAATTTATGCCGTCTTACAAAGGAAGTCTTATTTTCTACTCTGCAGTCTCTTACCGACAGACGTACCAAGATGAGTGACTACTTGGGAATACCAGATCCTGTAAGCTTGGATAGCGACTCAGAACTGTAGATTTGAGAGCTGAGTTAAAATCCCATTTGAGTTCGTTATAATCACTTACACACAAATACACTTGGGAAAGGTATAAATCCACCTCTTCTGCCTTCAGTATGGGTTAATAGAACATATATCAGTAAATCATTATTATCTCCAAAAATTTTAAATATATTTTCTGGCTTTAAATAACCTGAAAAAGGTTGACAAGCCATAAAAATAAATCAATCAATCAATCTTTCCTACAGATGCAACATCACATGCCTATCACAATCCCCATGACAAATGTTCAGATGAGCTCCATTCTTTATTTTTTACCAGTTAGATCTTTATTGCCAGGACATTCCATGCCATTTCCACAGACTTAAATCATCCACATAGTATCCCAAATGTAAAAAAGAAAGTTTCAGTCAGAGAGCTTTTTCTCCAAATCTATTATTTTTTAAAATAAACTCTTCCATGTATGTTTCCATGAACATTACAATCATAACATCATCAAGTCCAGCGTTATTCATTATCATAATCTTTTCTTCATACTACCTCTTCATTTCATCTTTCATTCATATTACACCTTATTCATCATGACTATTTTAAGAATAACCTTCATCCTGAGTGATTTTTGAGCTTTATATTAGGTGAACTGTAGCATTAAAAAAAACGTTTGGCTTTCTTAGGAGCAGGCTGTGTGATAGGCAGTAAAGTAGAAGAAAGTAGTAGAACAATGCTAATTTCTTCAAACAAGAGAGTGTCTCATGGATTATGGAGCAATGTTTGTAATCAGTCACTGGATGAAACAAATTAGTACAAATTTTCCCCTCCCCAAACCAAAAAAGTATAATTTTGCATGGGTTTGTTTGTTCAAAAGATACATTCTCTGATTTTTTTTTTCACAGAAAAAGTGTGATTTTCAATTTGTTTTGTTAGTATCCTAATGGCATAATTCAGTGAATTATTTGAAGAAAAAAAAAAACTATCTACATCTGGATGACACTAAAGAAATTAACAAGCTGGCACATCATCCAGAAGGTGGAAGAATATATCAGCTGAAACACAACCAGAACAACATTAAAGATTCTTGTCCAAATAATTAATGACATCAAATCCTGGCAATACTCTGTTTTAGAGTTCCAAACAATACATTTTCTAGTGGTCACTTAAGAGAACATTCAATGTCCTGGTTCAAATAAGGCTTGTTTATTTATGCTTGGTTGATTTTATAACATCTCAACTCTTGCTGGGTTATTTATTGTCAAATTTTGTATCAGGATCAAATGCATTATTCAGTAGTACTGAACAATTAGACCAGCCTTGTTAACCATTACCCAATGCCGAGGGGACTATTGATACTAGTTTACTGATGACATATCAATGTAAGGATATTGGCAATATCAGCTTAGTATTTAATGAGAGAAAATCCCTATTTTATGTCAATTAGAATCTCATATTTATATTAGGTTTGCTTAAGTTGGTTGATTTTTTTTATAACATGTTGACCCTTGTTGGGCTATTTAATGTCAAATTTTGTATGAGGCACTTGATAAGGATTGAACTCGGTATTCAGTAGTAATAGTTAATCAGTCTAGATGCAATAACTATTAACTATTATGCCACACCAGAGTACCTGTTGATACTAGTTTACTCATACTATTAAAATGACAGTATATCAGTGTAGTAATTTGGGAGGAATCGGCTTTTTACTTAACAATAGAAAACAAATCCTTTACTTTGTTTCCAAAAGAATCTTAGATGATTACTAAGTTAGATGAGGCTGATTGATTTGTTGGGTTAATTGAATTCTGTATGGGTGAGGATCAAACTCACTTCTCAGTAGTAATGGGCCCCATTAACCCATGATAATGCACTATTGGTTCTTTAGTGATTCTAGATATCTTATTGTTTTTCTGCTTTAGTTTTCCAATATTCAGTACAACAAATCTTGGATCCTACAGTTGCTCTGAATTTTGATTTATACAGAGTGCAGCATAAATACAGCCCACATAATGGTAAGACATTGCCACTCGTGTCTTACCATTATGTATAAACATTATATCAATGACACAATAGAATATTCTTGCTATGTCTTCTAACATGAGCTCATATTGTAAGGAAGTTATTAAGCTGCATTCACAATTCTTTGGTTAAGGGTTAACAGCACAATGTTAAGGGTTAACAGCACAATGTTAAGGGTTAACAGCACAATGTTAAGGGTTAACAGCACAATGTTAAGGGTTAACAGCACAATGTTAAGGGTTAACAGCACAATGTTAAGGGTTAACAGCACAATGTTAAGGGTTAACAGCACAATGTTAAGGGTTAACAGCACAATGTTAAGGGTTAACAGCACAATGTTAAGGGTTAACAGCACAATGTGAATATGAACAGAGTTATCTGTCATTTATATCTTTCAAAATTTAATTTATTTTCTTCTTACTCTGGCAAAAATCCAAAATTTCTAGCAAGAGTTTAGTTTAATGCTATCTTTTATATTGACATTCAGATACCTTACAATTTGAGATATGTAATGAACAAATTACTGTTTTTGTTTTTTTAAAATAGTCAAATGTTGCTTTAGGCCTATAATTATGAGTATGCAGAAAAAAAAACTTTAAATTATGAATTTTAGATCACAACATCACTACCATGATCACTAAGTAAAAATAGGAGAAAAATATATTTCTCTTATTTTACATGAAAAGAAAAAAAATAAATTTCTCATATAAATAAAATAATTTCTGAAATGGAATTATTTTAATTTTGTTTTCTTTCACATTGATTTTCAGTCCAGATATTTAAAAGAAATGTCTTGTATTTACACATGCTGCTGCTCAGAGGCACACATTCTTTTAAGATTGATATCTTGCTGATGTGTGACATGAGAAGCACACTAAGGCAGATAAGTTTAACACGTTTCATACTTTCAGCATAAAAGCAAGTTACCATGAATCATATGTTGTACATACGGATATAAGAATAAAAGAAAGAATTTGTATTTGTGCATTGAAATTACCAATGGAGAAGTTAATAGAAAACAGAAATACTTTGGTTTATATATCCTTCTGGTAATGTATCTGACTCCAGATCACAAGATTGTGAGTTCAAGCACACCTGAGGAACCAAACGCAGGTGCTATGATTAAATTATTTTTTTTTAATCATTTCACCCCAAGCAAAGCAATAAAGTCACAAGGATGTATGGTGTTACTAAAATTAAGAGAAACATTGAAGGCAATAAAAGAACAAGATGCAAGGAGGCAGAAGGTGACAATTGACACTGCACTTAAATTGTTAAAGCTTGTAGTTAAACGTCAATTGCAAGACGACAGAATGCATGGTTGTCAGCAAAAGGTACAGCCCAACATGCAGATTACAAAATGGAGATACCAAAAATAAAACAATTACAATAATTTAAATCTGAGAAGTGTTTTAACAGAGGACAAAAAGAGAAAAACTGAAATTCAAAGGCACATTGGGATAGTGAAAGATGTCTTCCAAAAGCTAAGCAATGTATTAATAAACAGAAAAATTACAAACAAGAAACAAAGAAAAGAGTACTGAACTGTTATTTAATATCAGTCCTCTTATCTGGCAGTAAATGCTGGAAAATCTTGCAGGTGAAGCCTAGATTATATATATATATATATATATATATATATATATGAAATTTTATCTATCAAGAATGAGTAAATGACCTAAATTACTCATAAATATCTTTTTCATATACTGATTTTCTAAGTGTAGCTTAGATGCAGCACAAAGCTGAATGTATGGGGCACCCAGTGAGGATTGAACTCACTCTCCAGTTGTAACTGTTTTAGCGAGACAAGCTTGCTAACCATTACACCATGCCAAGGTGCTCCATGTAGTAGTGATTTTCTAAGCGTAGCTTAGATGTGGCACAAGGCTGAAAGTATGGGGTACCCAGTGAGGATCGAACTCACTACTCAATTGTAATTATTCTATCAAGACAAGCTTGTTAACCATTACACTGCCTTGAGGTGCCCAATAGTGATTTTCCAAGCGTAGCTCAGATGTGGCACAAGGCTGAAAGTAGGGGGCACCCAGTGAGGATTGAACTCACTACCTAGTCAAAATTGTTCTAGCGAGACAAATTTGCTAACAATTACACTGCCTTGAAATGCCCTATAGTGATTTTCTAAGCATAGCTTAGATGTGGCACAAGGCCGAAAGTATGGGGCACCTAGTGTGGATCGAACTCACTACTCAGTCGTAATAGTTCTAGCGAGACAAGCTTGCTAACGATTACAACGCACTGAGGTGCCCAATTTCTTTCTCATATATATGATGAATTGAGTGTGGCTGTTAATAAAATAGTGCTCGATGTAATATAACGGAGCTGTTAAGAATATATTAATGAATATACATTTTTTTTTCTTTTCAACAGTAGCCCTAGTTGGAGTTTCATGCACAAGGAAATCTTCAGTTGCCTTGTAGAGTGATTGTTACATAATTTAAATTGAAATTATGTAACAGTCTCTCCTCACCACCTGAAGATTATGTTGTGGTGCATCAAACTCTGAGTCAGGCTACCGGTGGAAAAAAAAAAATATATATATATATATATATATATATATATAAAATAAATGCAAATGTCAGTGTGTCACACTTTTTCAAATCTACTCCTAGAGGTTGTCACCTAACATATCATACCATTTTGGAATCTGGCTGAGTCTGTGAGCAAAGTAAAAACATTCTAGGCCAGATCTGGACCCACAATCCTGAAATTTTGGATTCCCAAATTTTCATTACTGAGATTGTTTGCAGTGATATTTTTTTAACAGGAATTTTTGCATCAAATCTTTTCGTACGATAACAATTTTTATAACTTGAAAATAAATTTGGGAATAATCAAAATTAATTTCAACATCCAGCAAAAGTCACCCATGAAATAAAAATAATTGTTTGTACAGAAAGTAAGAACCTACATACATCAAATTGTCTTTAAATTAAAATGGTGACAGAAGAATTATCATTGAACTTTTAAAAGGTAAACTTATGTATTAATGCAATATTTAAATGTAGTGATCAGGTTTATGTTATTCTGTAGTTTATTGTTGCCTATCGCATCTACTCCTCCCTACCTATTGTTATGAAGGCCCAATCAAAATTCAAAATGTAATTTTGGATTTCATTGTGTACTAATTATTTGCTCTGTAGTAATAAATACATTTTTTTTGGATCAGTTTTAATATTTTATATTACTAGGATCCACTTGAATTATATACCAACCAATAGATTTATTAACTTTACTATATCTATATATATATATATATATATATATATATATATATTTGGCTGAAATATTTCTTTGATATCTTCTATTTCATTTTTTGTTTTTTTGTGGTTTGTTCAATTTTTCTGAAAAAAATTTGAGCATAAATTATCCATTGTCTTCAGAATGTCTTTGGCTATCATACGACATTTTCAAAGTGTTTATTATTTTTGTTGTGATAGGTTTGTGTTGGTGTTTGTATTGTGTTTTCCTTGGTTGTTTATGAGTACAGAGTTTTCATGCATCTCGTGCATCGTGCTTTTTACATTTTTTTTTTTCATATATTGTGAACTCACATGACCACTATAACAATCACTAGTTAGTCTTTTCCTCTTGCATTCATTAACCTCCTTCTAAATCTGCCATTAACACAGTGTCAGCTATTAAGGTTACATCTTCTGATCATATATCTACTAATTCACTCAGTAAATCTGATGAAAACACGTGGGTGTCAATTGCCCTCACTAATTTATATTAGACACAATGACACAATAACAAGAAGAAACAAGAAAATTCAGAGAAATTGTACAAATAAATAGATTTTTATATAACAAATATACAAAACAATAGTTATGAATGTTGTTTAAAATGGTGAAATAAACTTGTCTTTTTAGATTTTGTGTGAGGTAATGCACCAGTTTGATAGACTGCAAGTTGTAAAATAATTTGTGTGAATTTAGAAAAATTCAGTTCAATGTAATATTGTTTTTATTCAAAATAAACAGTTCAAAGTTTGTGGAAAAAGCGTGTGTGGATGTGACTTAGGTTGTTTTTTTTTATGCTTGAGTGTCTGTTGCTTCATTGTTTGCTGACATGAGTTTAGTTTGCATTGAAAAAGGATTGGACTTCAGTTGAAAGTTATTTTATGATGAGTGTCATCTTGTAGCATGTAGCTTTTTCAGCTGATTTTTCCCTAATATCAGTTTCTTAATTGTTTGTTGTTTATATAAGCAATATAAAGTTATGTGATAGGCTCCAGAAAATGTTTTAAAATTTTGGCACAACTGTACCTTTGATCAGGTCAAATTAAGGTCAGATGTGCAGATGTAGTCGATGACATCCCCTGTGATATTTTTGAACCAATCAAATTATGTTAGTTGTGTAATTTAATTTGGAGCCTATGTTTTGTTTAATTTTTGAAGTTTTGAGAAAAATATAGGATCTAGATCCTATGCACATCATTATTGCATGAATACACCTACTATAAAGAAGTGAAACATGTATTTGAATAACTTTTCCACTTGATCTTATTATCTCCACTTATGCTCACGCGCAAGCAAATTGTTTTTTTTTTTTATTATTCACCCATTAGAATGTTCAAAAGCCACTCTAAGTCAAGAGTTGATGAACATAAGAGGGAAAAGTAGAATGTAAGGATTATGAGGATATGTAGGATGGATAAAACTGTTCCTAGATACTACAATCTTAATCATTTTATTAAGATTGTAGTGTTTGTGGAAGCATCTATGGAGCTGTCAGTTCCACAAAATATTGGTTCTTGGGAAGAATCTGGAATCCTTTTGGAATACAGAATGGATAAATACTGATTCAACCCTGCACATATAGCTAGGTGGCTCTCAGCTGTAATAGTCTGAATTGATGGCAGAACATTTGCCATGGAAGCAGTTCCACAAAATACTGGTTCTTGGGAAGAAGCTGTCTGAGTGGAACTGCCTTCGTACCAATGGAATACAGAATGTCTATATCTGGTCAAACTGCTCCAGGGTATGTTCATTAGAAACTTAATTACTACTTACATTAAAACTAATATCATTGTTTGCATTTTGACAATATTTTGACCATTATGCTTTCCGGCCTTATTCAGGTGTCTCTTACATGGGACAATTGCCTGGCGGATTAAAATATTGGTTCATGAATTTGTTGACATTGGAAACTGCAATTGCAA
The DNA here is from genome assembly GCA_903632075.3 of Acanthosepion pharaonis. Lineage (NCBI taxonomy): Eukaryota > Metazoa > Mollusca > Cephalopoda > Sepiida > Sepiidae > Acanthosepion > Acanthosepion pharaonis. The sequence continues at coordinate 38,829 of CAHIKZ030001846.1, forward strand.
TAACTGAATAGTACTAAGAACAAACAACATCACTAGACATTGATATCAGAATGAGAACAATCGACCCCTTGGATTGAATAAAGTGTTCCATTTCAAATTCCCTGAAGATTATTCTGATGAACAGATACTTAAGGAAGGCCAAAAAGAATATCAGCTAAAATGTGATAATAACCACAAAAATGAAAACATTAATGTAAATAATGCTAGCTTAGAACCTCAGATCCTGAATACAAGTTTTGTTATATAGTACAGCAAGCTGATTCTCCAATCATGTTTGCATTCAATTGCACCAGGTTTCTTTGTTAATGCTTTGAAAATTGATATATTTATATCCTCTGGTATTTTGACACTGCTGTATATTAGTGAATTTATCACTTTAGTAATTTTCTCACTCCCCAAATCATTTCAGGCTGTCAACTACTCAATGATAATCTCATTTGTCCTTTGGTCATCTTAATCTTGACCAATGCTGTCCTTTGCATCAGATTTTAGTATGACTGCCTCTTTTGCTTTTACCTATTTTAGATTTCTCTCCTCTGTTGTCATCAAACGATTCTCTCATGTATTCATTCCACTGTTACAGGATATTTTCTTTTTACCTTATAATCAGTACCATTTTAGATTTTGTACACCTTAGCAGTGTATAGGTAGTGTTTTAACAAAAGCTAAGCAAAGTATTAAGAAACAGGAAAATCTTGTGAGAAACAAAGAAAAGAGTACTTAACTACTATGTGATATTGGTTTTCCTATATGGCAGTGAATGCTGGACAATCTCCTCACAGATGAAGAAAAGAATTGAGCAAATAGAAATAGGGTTCTACAGAAGAATTCTGAAAATGCCACGGATTGAACATGTGAGAAAATGGAAACAAAAATAACACTTATACTTAACATCGGAAAGAGATGGCTGAAATTTCTACAATACATAATGAAGAAAGATGGTTTAGAAAATTTGTCACTGACAGGGCATATTGAAAGTAAAAGGGACAAATGAAAGCATCACATAATCCTTGCCTAATGAGCTAGTTGTGTAAGGGGCTGGCAGAAAAAGGATTAAAAAAAAAGATAAAATTTACTAAGTGCTACAAAGGACAGGAGATTGTGAAGAGCCATAATCGCTAACATCCTGAAGGGACACAGCACATAGAAGAAGTGATATGGGCATCTAGCAGTTATCAGCACAGAAAGTTGATGTAAAAATGAAGCAAACTGAGAAATTCAAAGCTGCACGTCCAAATATGTGCAAATCTTCTCTTCCTGTGATTGTCTTTCTTTGACTGCCCAATTTTTCAATGCCACAGACTATATTTGTTTGAAGCTAGGTTTGATAATCTGTAAATAGAACATCTGGACTATTCCAACTGTTTTCTGTTAAAAATGACAGAATTAGTCTGCCCTGTTTTTTTCTTTGTATCAGTCTTTTTGAAAGTAAGTTGATTTCTTTTACATAAAAGTGTAATTGGCATGTTTAGTTCAAATTTGGGCCAAGCTTGTTGCGTGAAAACTTTTGAGAAATGCATGAATACATCTCTTCACTCTTTATCTGTAGGTGGTATAGCAAGGCAGACTGGGTTCTCTGGATAAGGTTGTCAACCAGTCTAACAGAATGACACCTCTGAAATAAAAAGCAGTTAGATATGGGACTGGCAAATTAACCGCATAAAAAAAAAACAACAGAAAGCACAGTAGGAATGCCTCAACTGGAGATATGTGTGACACTACACAGAAGATTGGCACTAAAGAGAGAGGAGTGCAATGATGAACATGTTTTCTATCCTGAATCTGTGTCCTTTAGTTTTTACTTTCTGTGCCTTTCCAATTTATCTAGGCACCCTCTAATTGTTTGCATTTATCACTGATGTTTTTGTTTAGCTATTTACCTACTAGACTATTTTTGGCCCTGTCACACCAAAGCATTTCTAAAATCCTGATGCCCCCACCCCATGACATATAATTCTTATTATTCAAAAAATGAATTCCTATTCATGTAGAGGAAAAGGCCATAAACTTAACTTTCCTTAAGAACTTGAGACTTCATATGTAATAGTATTGTCATTTAATTTTAGAATTTTACAATATCTATAAAAATATTGCCATCATAGGTATGATGATAAACTACATCTGTGTCCTGGAGAAGAAAATAAACTATGTCCAACAGCAAGGCCTCTAATCAGAAGGTTTTGTGGAGCATGAAACCACCTCTTAATTGCTGGTGTTCCCAGGTCCACCCAGACCCCGGGTGGTAGCACCTGTTAGGGTCCCAGCTATAGGCAAACCATTGACTCAAAACACTATGAAAGGGTAAAAATAGGTTTTAATACCAGAAATACTTTGTGAAAAAATGATTACCAGCAATAAACTTTTGAAGAAACAAGATATTACCAGCACTAAAAATCTTGTTGGCATTAAATAATCCATTGAGGTTAATATGCCACAAAACAAACGAAATTTAACTATACATTTCTGAAAAAAAAAAAAAATATTAGCAGCTATATATTTTTTGAAAAAAAATATTACCAGCAGTAAAAATTTTGTCAGCATTAAATAACCCATTTTGGTTGATATAACATAAAACAAACCAAACTATAAAAATATTGTGTTATATATATTAAATGTATTTTCCCATCTTTTTTTGTATTGAATTAAAGGCAAATCTTCTCCTTATCAGAATGGCTTGAAAGTAAGAAATTCATTTAGACTTTTCTGAAATGAATTCTAGGCAAATCCTCATATACAATCCTTCTTTAATCATACAATACAAATCTAATTACATCTGTACATATATATACAAAAATATTTTTACATATGCATACTGTATGCAATTCTGGTGTTCAGTTGGTACTGTTCATATTCTTTTAATATATGAAGGCCTAATCCCAGGATGCCTTCCCCACTCCAGTCTGTACCTCTCCATCAGGAGGAGACTGGCTTTATTGCCCAGCACCTGAGATGTGCCCAATTTTTTCATGATATTGCCATTAAACCCACCCTAAATCTTGACCTTGTGTCATATTCAATAGTGATATGGGTGCACTGAATAATACCTGTATATGTTCAGTTGTATTAACTCATTAAACTCATACAAATTCACTGTTAATAACTCATTCTCAAATTGCCCTCTCCCAGTGAGGCATGCAACTCATGTTGGGAACCGCAGCACAAGAACATTGTTTATTTGTATTTCCTACTGTTAGAATCCACTTCATTTTCTCTTGATTTTTCTTTCTTAAGTGATTTCTTTAAATGATTTAACCCCAAGCAAGGCAGCACAACACGAGGTTACTGAGTGTGAAAAAATAAGAAAAAGAAAATCATTATTAAGGAGCAAGGACAATAAAAGAAGTAATCAAGCAGACAGTAGATAATGATTGACATTTTATTCAAACTTTTGAAGATCAAAGTTGGCTGGAAAGTAAGAAGCCAGAATAGAATTCTACAAGTGAGATGTGTGAGAGAAGGAACTGTTAGCATAGAACTTACCATTACATCTAGACAAATTGACTCCAAATCAATCAGACTTTGTTGACAGTATATTATTGTGCTTAAATTCATAAAGTCTAGGTACCATAGAACAAAGTTCATCAGAACAATTACCATGAATTATAGAAAAAGCACAGGGAAGCAACATTAAAATGGTGGAAAAGTGATTGAAGCCAAGATGCCAGGTTGGGATTAATAACATTACATATTCTTCTTTGGATAAATTCTTCTGATATTGTCATTCATGCTTATATTAAGGTGTTCCACATTGAATCCCTGGCATACTCCAATGCTTCATACTTGATTTTAACTGCAGCTGCATATACTTCTCTACAAGTCATCATGCAGTTTTTCATACTGCCTTCAGAAATTGCTTTGGGATCCTTTAATTTCCATAGCCTTACCCTTAAGTTTTATATAACTGTTAGGCTATCATTCTGCTTGGGTTATGCCTTAGTGGGAATATGAGGAGCAATACATTTAGCAAAATGGTTTCAATTTAAATGGAGATAGAAAGACCAAGATGCAAAATCTATTCTTCTATGAATAATGAACACAGATAGGTATATGTGTATATACATGGAAAAACATTTAGTTTTCTATGACAGATATTTATTTTTCAATTTAATTATTTTCCTTTCTTCATCCTGGGTATGACAATAAACTACATCCAGCAGTAAGGCCTCTCATTGGAAGGTTTTGAGAAGCATGGAACCACCTCTTAATTTCTTTTGTTCCCAGGTCAACCCTGACCCTGGGTGATAGCACCTGTTAGGGTCCCGGCTATGGGCAAATAGTGAACTTCTAAACTCAGAACAAAACATGAAAATATAAAAATACATTCCAAAAAATTACCAGCAACACATTATTGGAAAAAAAAAAAATTACCAAAGCTCACAAGAGAATAAAATTTTGGTATTGAATGACCCATAAAGGAGTTGATATGCCATTGAACAGGCTAACATAAACCTTTCTTGTCAATGCACTTCTTTCAGTGATGAAAATTGATCAGATGGATCAAATGCTATATAACGCAATATACAGATTAAAATTCAGCACCGATAACTGTGTCAGCCTACATTCACCTTGGATAGATATAAACAAAATGAGATAGATAATTAGATAAAGCAAAAGCTGACAGAGATACAGTGAAATTTTTCTGATCAAAATTCAACTAATAACTGTATCAGCATACAGACTTTGTGAGCCACCTTGAGATAGATAATTAGATAGAAGGAAGACTTATGTAGATGGATGGATAGATAGAACAATGACTGTTATGGATGGATAGATAAATATATAGATAGATAGAACAGAGACTGATATATATATATATATATATATATATAGAAAGTACAGAGACTGGGATAGATAGAGAGAAAGAACAGAGACTGAGATAGATAGAAAGAAAGAAAGAACGGAGACTGAGATAGATAGAAAGAAAGAAAGAACAGAGACTGAGATAGAGAGAAAGAAAGAAAGAACAGAGACTGAGATAGAGAGAAAGAAAGAAAGAACGGAGACTGAGATAGATAGAAAGAAAGAAAGAACAGAGACTGAGATAGATAGAAAGAAAGAAAGAACAGAGACTGAGATAGATAGAAAGAAAGAACAGAGACTGAGATAGATAGAAAGAAAGAAAGAACAGAGACTGAGATAGATAGAAAGAAAGAAAGAACAGAGACTGAGATAGATAGAAAGAAAGAAAGAACGGAGACTGAGATTGAGAGAAAGAAAGAAAGAACGGAAACTGAGATAGATAGAAAGAAAGAACAGAGACTGAGATAGAAAGAAAGAAAGAACAGAGACTGAGATAGATAGAAAGAAAGAAAGAACAGAGACTGAGATAGATAGAAAGAAAGAAAGAACAGAGACTGAGATAGATAGAAAGAAAGAAAGAACAGAGACTGAGATAGATAGAAAGAAAGAAAGAACAGAGACTGAGATAGATAGAAAGAAAGAAAAGAACAGAGACTGAGATAGAGATAGAAAGAAAGAAAGAACAGAGACTGAGATAGATAGAAAGAAAGAAAGAAAAGAGACTGAGATAGATAGAAAGAAAGAAAGAACAGAGACTGAGAAAGAAAGAAAGAAAGAACAGAGACTGAAATAGATAGAAAGAAAGAAAGAACAGAGACTGAGATAGATAGAAAGAAAGAAAGAACGGAGACTGAGATTGAGAGAAAGAAAGAAAGAACGGAGACTGAGATAGATAGAAAGAAAGAACAGAGACTGAGATAGATAGAAAGAAAGAACAGAGACTGAGATAGATAGAAAGAAAGAACAGAGACTGAGATAGATAGATAGAAAGAAAGAACAGAGACTGAGATAGATAGAAAGAAAGAAAGAACAGAGACTGAGATAGATAGAAAGAAAGAAAGAACAGAGACTGAGATAGATAGAAAGAAAGAAAGAACAGAGACTGAGATAGATAGAAAGAAAGAAAGAACAGAGACTGAGATAGATAGAAAGAAAGAAAGAACAGAGACTGAGATAGAAAGAAAGAAAGAACAGAGACTGAAATAGATAGAAAGAAAGAAAGAACAGAGACTGAGATAGATAGAAAGAAAGAAAGAACGGAGACTGAGATAGAGAGAAAGAAAGAAAGAACGGAGACTGAGATAGAGAGAAAGAAAGAAAGAACGGAGACTGAGATAGATAGAAAGAAAGAAAGAACAGAGACTGAGATTGAGAGAAAGAAAAAAAGAACAGAGACTGAGATAGATGGAAAGAAAGAACGGAGACTGAGATAGAGAGAAAGAAAGAAAGAACGGAGACTGAGATAGAGAGAAAGAAAGAAAGAAAGAACGGAGACTGAGATAGAGAGAAAGAAAGAAAGAACGGAGACTGAGATAGATAGAAAGAAAGAAAGGACTGAGACTGAGATAGAGAGAAAGAAAGAAAGAACAGAGACTGAGATAGATAGATAGAAAGAAAGAACAGAGACTGAGATAGAAAGAAAGAAAGAACAGAGACTGAGATAGAGAGAAAGAAAGAAAGAACAGAGACTGAGATAAATAGAAAGAAAGAAAGAACAGAGACTGAGATAGATAGAAAGAAAGAAAGAAAGAACAGAGACTGAGATAGATAGAAAGAAAGAACGGAGACTGAGATAGAGAGAAAGAAAGAAAGAACAGAGACTGAGATAGAGAGAAAGAAAGAAAGAACAGAGACTGAGATAGATAGAAAGAAAGAAAGAACAGAGACTGAGATAGATAGAAAGAAAGAAAGAACAGAGACTGAAATAGAGAAAGAAAGAAAGAAAGAACGGAGACTGAGATAGATAGAAAGAAAGAAAGAACGGAGACTGAGATAGATAGAAAGAAAGAAAGAACGGAGACTGAGATAGATAGAAAGAAAGAAAGAACGGAGACTGAGATAGAGAGAAAGAAAGAAAGAACGGAGACTGAGATAGATAGAAAGAAAGAAAGAACGGAGACTGAGATAGATAGAAAGAAAGAACAGAGACTGAGATAGATAGAAAGAAAGAAAGAACGGAGACTGAGATAGATAGATTTGAATAGTGACTGATATGAATAGACAGAACAAAAACTTAAAGGGATGGACAAATAGAACAGGAAGTGATAAGAATGGATAGATTGAACAGAGATGGACATAGATAGATAAATAGATGAGTATAAATAAATAGAACAGGGAGTTAGATGGATGGATAGATGGAACAGAGACTGATATGCTTGTAGGAGTCTTGAATAAAAGCAGGGATTTGGAAATTTTTTTTCAAAATCTTAGTGGAGTGAATGGGCAGAATTAGTTAAGAAATTTGTTTGAGTAAAGGAATGGTATATAATTAATACCCGATTTTTATTTTTATTATTAAGAACAGATTTTTATTTTTATAATGGGAATTAATGAGTTCAGTTTTGTTACTTTCACTGTTAAAATAATTCTTACTACTATAATTACAATCAGAAAGAGACATTTGGAATTTGGGCAAATGCATAACAAGGAAAAAATCTCGGAGAATTTAACCTGCACAAGACATAGTAAAATCAAGAGGAAAGAGTAACCTATTTAACAAGTTTCAGTGAATAGATGACAGAAAAAGGATGAAGAGAAGTGGTAAAGAATCAAAAGTTACATAAGCTACAAAAACTAAGAAGTTGTAGAGAGCCATGATAGCCACATCCTGAAGGGATATAGCACATGAAAGAGGATTATTAGGATTGGCAGAATTTATTATATTTTTCAGTGGGTTCTCTGCAGGGGATGATAAAAATAAAAAAAATAACACTAATGCCTTTTCAGCTTGAAATTCTGAGGAGACATTCTTTGGGGCTGAGCTGTTCAGGTGTTGCTTATACATTGGGAGGAACAATTTATCTCCAGCCATAGAAAGATGCAAGAAGTCTTCAGATCTTGTATGATATGCTGACAGTGTCTGAAGGGGTTGTCTTTCATTTGTTGATCTTTAAATATGGACCATCTTTAAAATTGCATAGCTGCACATTTGGAAAACAATTTCTACACTGACAGACACTCTTTCTGCTTGCCCATTGGTTAACAGAAATAATATTGGAAATAGCTATGATGATACATGCAGCTAATCTGTTTTCCTCCTGTTGGCATTCCTAAGTAGATAAACTCGATCATTGTTATTTAAACAAATGTTCAGATCATGACAAACATGTCACTATCATTACTGGATGTCAGATATATCAGAATAGAAATCTTTTGCTAGGAATTCTTTCTCTTTGTGAGTCCATCAATGATGCTGTAAATAATAAATCAAGCAGTGATAGCCTATTTATGAGAGTAGTATAGCAAAATGCTGGATAGAACTTGTATACTCTTCAGCTCAAAGAACAATTGATAAGTTTTGCTCAAGTAATTCTCTTCTCACTTGTTGAAAGAAATCAACCATTTTAACCAGTTTCATTTCAAGCAGCATTTTAATAAATGCAAATTTAGATATTGTAGATGGCCAAATTTATAAGTTGTTTTGAAATTTGGAGATCAAATATTTTTGTTATTGCTCATGATTTTTACCATGAATTTTGAACTTGTTAATTTTCTTTTGTTTCTTCATGTTTAGTTAATCAGGTAAAGTCTATAACTGTCATCTTTCAGCCATTACCTCTTTCTTTCAATTTATACAATACTCTGTGGTTGGGGCTAAAAATATGCTAATTGCATCCTTAATGATTGGATATTCGCAGACTTGGGTCCATAATGGACATGTGTCCCCTTTTCTGATTCTCACATAAACTGGATTTAATCTAACAGTTAAAATAGAGCACAAGCTTGACCTTACCTACTGTTTTGAATTAAATGGAAACTTGACCTCTGCCCCCTTTTTTGACTTAAGTGCAAATGTGACCTCTGCTACCTATCTGATTTAAGTGCAAACTTGACCTCTGCCTCCTTTTTTGATTTAAGTGCAAACTTGACCTCTGCCTCATTTTTTGACTTAAGTGCAAACTTGACCTCTGCCTCCTTTTTTGATTTAAGTGCAAACTTGACCTCTGCCCCCTTTTTTGACTTAAGTGCAAACTTGACCTCTGCCCCTTTTTTGACTTAAGTGCAATATTGACCTCTGCTACCTATCTGACTTAAGTGCAAACTTGGCCTCTGCCTCCTTTTTTGATTTAAGTGCAAACTTGACCTCTGCCTCATTTTTGACTTAAGTGCAAACTTGACCTCTGCCTCCTTTTTTGATTTAAGTGCAAACTTGACTGCTTCCTACCTACTTGATTTAAATGCAAATTTGACTTATGTCTGTTTTTTGACTCCTAGTGTAAACTAGATCTCTCTCTACTTTTTTGACAATTCATTGTGATTTCTTCTGTGAGAAATATATTCAACTTTAAATCACGCAACACTGATTGCAATCTCATTAAACACCCCTAACCCAACCAATTAATTCCAGTCTGCATTATTGACTAATTAAGTATGTATGTTGTGAATTTCTTAAATGAATCTTTTTCATTATTATACATTTGTTAATTCATCAGATTTGAACAAATTTTGTTATTGTTTTGCTATTTTTAATCACATTTTTAGATGATCCTTTTTTTTTTAGCTTTTAAATTAAAATCTGAGAAATGAGAATGAAGATGTCAGATGAAATTGGAATTTGTATTAATAAGCGCCATATAAGATCTAAAGATACTGAAGCTGCCAACCATTTTTTGATGGAAACCTGTATGATACCAGCAATGACTAAGCAAAGAAAAAGGAATGACAATATAAATACAGTTCATTAGAAGAGACTAAATGCATGTGAAATTGTAATGTTTGAAGAAAAACTTTAAAAATGAATATAAATCTAGATCTGATAAAAATAACAAATTAAACAAATTCAAATTATAGAAAACACATTATCAGAACATATTCTGCTAATTGATCAGTTTCAGACAAAATTTTTCAAAAATTATTGGTATTGAAAATTATTAATAAGATACGATATCACTACCCAATAGCTACCAAATTAAAATAGAATTTAATTAACTTATAATGATGAAGAAACATAAAAATTACACTGCATTTTAAACATTAATCAAATTATAAATCTGTAAAGTTTCAGCTTTTAAGCATTTAAAGTTATTAAGATATTAGAAACTTGATGTTCTTCAAGTAAGAAACTTTCAAATAGAGCCAAGCATTTTTTCCATTTGTTATTTGTGCATATTTTGTATTTACTGCAACTGTTGAAGCCTAGAAAAGGTTACTGAATAAGAATAACCAAAACAAAGCTTAGAAATGGAACGGTAATCTTTATAACATTAACAACATACAAGATTTGCCAGTGAGGTGTAGTAAGTAATTCACTGTTAATTAGTGGTGAATCTCCCAGACTGTATATTCCACTGTATTTATGAGGATTGGAATATACCCATTATAACACATAGGTATGGTATAACACCCCTCCCTTTTTAGATTTGCTCTATATAGAGTTAATATCTTTTCCTTTTTGGGTTGATTTCGATTCTCTCTGTATCTCTTCTTTTTTTCTTACTTTGTCTTTTTTGGACTTTTATCAAAGGAGAGTTCTGAGGAATAGGCACATTGAATGTGTCAAAAAGAACTTCCATGAGTTCAAACTCCACTGGAGTATTGTTCTCTTCATTTATATGCCTACTTTTTATTTGATTACAGTACCTTCTGTGCAACATTCACGGTCCTTTAAATATACCATCCTACCGATCCTTTGGACGATAGTTCCAAACTCCCAATATCTTTTACCTGTCTGATACATCTGGTAAAATACCTTTTGACCATCTTTGTAAAATTTATTTCCAGCTTTTTTTTTTTTTTTTACTGTACATTCAAGTTTTTTTCTTACTGGGTATCAGCTTGTCAAAAACTGATCTTATTTTCCATGCAATCATAATTTCTGCTGGAGTCATGGCCAAAGGCGCATGTTTATTTGGTGTAAGCCGATACACCTGTAGAAATTGTTACAATGCTGCAACTGTGGATCTACCAATGGATTTTTTTTAGAACCCTCTTAAAGGCATCCACAAAACCCTCTGCCTGGCCATTACTTTGAGGGTCGTAAGGTGCTCTACCACAAACATTTTACAAAATCCCTTGAATTCTTTTGATGTAAACTAGGTGCTGTTATCCAAAACAATAGAATCTGGTACCCAAACCTGGCAAACAGTTCATTTAGAAACGCAATTACTACTTGCATGGTTGGTTTCTTACACCTCAATATCTCTGGACACTTGGAAAAACTGTCTACAATGATCAAATAATATTGCCCATTAAGTAGACCAGCAATGTCTATGCTGATGTGACTATGGGCGGTCTATTTCTGGCCATGGATTGAACTTTATTGGTGGTGCTTTAGCTGCCAAAGCAGAGCCTTTGCATGACTTTACCAAACATTTGATGTCTCTATCCATGTTATGCCAGTATACATAACTTCTCGTTAAGATTTTCATTCTGGATATACCAGGGTGTTCTGTGTGGAATACTTTCAGGATTCATTTCTATAGTGATGAAGGTACTACCACTCTTTCATTGTACCTGAGAACATGATTGCAAATTGAATATACCTTGTTTTATTCCTATCCTTTAGTTTTTTCTTCATTACCACAATAAAATTGTCATCGAACACTTTTCTTTTTATTTTTTCCAAAGTCACAGGTAGTTTTCACACAGTATTGCACAGTACATTTTTTATCTCTACTTCCAATTGTAGAGAAGCAATGACCGTGTCTTCCAAAGGTTCACTATTTCTTGGAATATGTCTGAACAATCTGTCCGCATGACTCAATTTACTTGATGGCAAGAATTCCATTCTGAAATCTTAATTTAATAGACTGGTTCCCTATCATTGTAACCTATTAGCTGTATGGGTTGGTAGTCCTTTTTTGGACCCATAAATGGCTAACAATTGTCTGTGATCCATTTGTAAGGTAAACTTTCACCTGTGAATGAATCTATGAAATTTCTTAAGGGCAAACACAATTCCTAAACTCTCCTTTTCTGTCATGGAATACTTCTTTTCGGCTGGAAGAAGTGCTCTGAATGTGTGTGCAATAGGTTTAATTGAGCCATCTTCAAGTTTATGCATAATGCAGGCTCCTATTCCATAGGTACTAACATTGCTTGCTATGATTATTTCTTCTTTTGGATCATAATGTGTCAAAAACAAGTCCAGTGTTAGCATTTCTTTAATTTTTTCAAATGCCTCCTGGCACTCCATTGTTCAAATCCATTTAGAGACTTTTTATTAAAAAAAGACTTCATTTTATGGAGCTTGCAAGCAATGCATGTTTGGCACAAATACATTGTAATAACTTGCCAAACCCAGGAAACATTGTAAGGGAACTTACATTTTCAGGAGCAGGCATGTCTTTTATAGCACTGGCTCATGATGGGTCTGGTCTCCTGCCATTTTTTGTCAATTTCCCAAATATTTGATTTTTATCCATAAAAAACTCACTTTTCATCTTCAGCTTGAATCCATAGACCCGAATCCTCCTGAAAACCTCAAAAATATTTTCCTTGTGTTCTGGGTTTCCACTATTCAGCAAAATATTGTCTAGATAAGCAACTGTATCCATTACTTGCTGAAAAATAGCTGGAGCGATCTTTATTCTGAAAGCCAACCGATTGAATTTATACATTCCATGATGTAGGTTTATTGTAAGTAATTTTGAACATTTGTCATCCACTTCATTCTGCAGATCCTCATCACTTAGGTCGATTTTTGAAAATATCTGACCCCTGCTAAGTTACGCAAAAACCTCTTCCGTCCCCGGAAGTGGGTAATGATAACTTTTGAGGGCATTGTTTAAGCCCGTGGAGAAATAAACTCTTTAAACTTTTTCTTAATATATATTGTTGGTGAAGCACAATCGCTATATTCCACCTTACATAAAACACCCATTTTTTCAAGTCTGTCAAGCTCGTCATTGATCTCTTTTGATGATGCAAAGGATACATTCTTTTTCTTTTTGAAAACTGGTTGTACGTTTTCCTTTAGCTGGAATTTAGCTTTCATTTTCTTGCACCTCATAGCCTACCAGAAAATACATCTGGGAATTTAATTTTTAATTCTTTCTTCAAAATTTCTGCTTCGTTGGTTACTTGTATTTTTCATTACAATTACTTAATTTCAAGGTTTTATTGTTTGAGGTCATATTTGTTATAAATTCCTCTTCGAATTTTATTTTCTGTCTTGTAACACTGCAAGTGATTTTCTTGGTAACCATTAATATTCGTTTACCTATTTTTCTCCATGTATATACATTTTTATGCTTAAATTGGATCCACTAACCAATTGTAATTTGATATTTTTCTTAAGGATTTTTACCTGCACGAATTTTCTAATATTTTGACAAGCAGATTCATCCATATTAGTAACTTAAACATAATTCCTCACTCATCTTTTTACTTTTGTCCTACCATAGGTTTTCTTATGTACTTTCTTTCTGTATCAAAAACATTCTTTATGGACAGTCCTTATACCAATGTAATTCTCCACTTGCATAACAGGGTTTAGGAGTAATGTTTTTTTTCTTTCTTCACTTTATTTTTTTTATACACTTTTTTTTAATGTGCCACACACTGCTTATTTCAATATCTTTGGCATCTTGTGAGAAATTTATGAACCTCTGACCATCTTCTGCTAGGTTTTGTAAAGTCAGATTGTGTTTGTTTTCCAGTTTATTTAAAACCCTTCTGATTTCAGCATCTTTTGTTGACACAAAAAATATCAGGCATCACAATGCTCAGGAATGTTGTGAAATCGTCATCTTCCTTTTTTACTAAGTTCATACATTTCCATCTTTTATGGAACAACAATGTCTTTGGGCTGGAAACTTCTGAAAACACAGTAATTGTTTCTTTAAACATTAGGTCACTAATTTTCTTTGGAAATATGTAATTTACAGACTTTGTGTGCTCAACAGCGCCTAGTTTTCTTAGCACTAGTCTGACCTTTTTGTGGTTGGACCAATTTGCACAGTACATTTTGTAAAGGTCTTCATATCTACGGAAATACAACGAAAAAGTTATCTCCTCTTTTGGCATATAATGAAATTCAGCAATCACATTTACGATAGAATTCCTCTGAATATTCGTTCTTGTTACTTGTTAACATTTTCTGTTGTTTTTCTACCCACAATTCTATGAGTTTTTCAAGTCTTTGTTCATAATGTCTCTATTTTTCATCTTGTTGTCTCAATATTTCCAGTAAAACCGTTTTACAATCCTCCATTTTGTACTTTATGTGAACTAACTTACCACAAAAATATATTTTTTTTTACACAACTGTTTCTAAAAAACACTTTAAGTATTCCTACCAATTAACTTTCAACACAGCATCTTTACACCGAGAAACTCTTTCAACAATACATAATTTTTGTAAACTTCAATTTCATGTACGTTTCATTATGTTTTTATTCTTTGTAGTTGGAATAAAATCCCGTTTTTCTGAATGTATTTCGAACAACTTGGTAAAAATCCATGTAATTCTTAGAAAATACTTGTAGCCAAAAATGTTTTTTAGCTTTGGTAATTATTACGTGAGCTTTACAAATATCTTTGTAGAATATCGAATTCATGAATTAGTGAGTTCTGTTCTGCCAAGATCTTTGTTTGCCAAATGTTGTACTGTTGAACATTTACTTGAGTTCATCACAAAAATGTTGTAACCTAGAAAAGGTTACTGAATGAGAATAACGAAAACAAAGATTGGAAACAGAACGGTAATCTTTATTACATTAACAACATACAAGATTCGATAGTGGCATGTAGTAAATAATCTACTCCTAGTGTTGAACTAGTGGTGAATCCCCCCCAAGACAGTATATGCCACTGTATTTATGAGGATTAGGACATACCCATTATAGTCTATAAGTATGGTATAACAGCTACATTGGCAAAACTGTATATAAATAAAGGATGACATATCAAGTTAATAGATGTCTGTGATATTACGAGTAGCAGACAGAGGTAACAGTCCGAGTCGACATAGTAAGAGAAATCTTCAAATAAATCTTCCTGTGTCTAGTCTGCTTCCTTTCATATGAAAACTGCCTTCATAAGTAAAAAATGGATTGGGAAAAAAGGCTTATGGCCATATCATGTTGAAACACCAGTTCTCATATGATCACCAAAGTTAAGCAATGTTGAGCATGTTAAGAACCTATATAGGTAACCGCTTGGGAATACCAGGCGCTGTAAGCTTGGATGTGTTGGTGGTGTAATGGATAATGGCTCAGAATTGAAAAAATCTTCCCCCAGCTATGGGTTAATTAGAACTTGTATCAGTAAATCAATATCTTGAAAAATTTCTTACAATCTAAAAATATATTCTGGCTTTAAAATGTTTGCAAAAGGTTGAAAAGCCATAAAAATGAAACCAATCAATCAGTGACCGGGGAGGAGGGAAAAACATTTTTTTTCTTTTTTGTTAATCAATATTTCAGGAATATATAAAATTTTAGATTTGCACTTGATCTGCTTTCTTTTCCTTTTCTTTTTGGATCAGTTGAATATTTTTACCAGGCCAATGTTCTCTTCCACAACCACCTCAGCCAACTCACAAAGCAGCTGTTACTATATTTGAAGGAAGATCCAAACAGTTGTCTTGAACACTCTTGATCATCTGTCCACTATTCTGCTGTAATATAAGTTTTGATCTCAGGATCTTTGTCAGGCAGTATAATTTCAGATGAAATTATTTCTTGTACTAAACTTAATAAAAGCAGCTGTACTCAGTTGGTTGTGAGAAGCCATTTAAGAAATTTGAGATGATCATTTCTTTTTTGCTTAGCTGATTTGATAAAATGTTACAAAAATTTAACAGTTCCTCAACAAAATCCCTAAATTTATAGTTTGATTATCTCAATGCTTTAGAAAAGTTATTGATGGTTACCCATGTCAGATTTAAAGCCTGCTCACTCCACTTTTGAAATGCAAGCCTTACAAATGAATTCCTGCAGAAAAGTGGGCAATTCAAATCAATGAATATCCTTTAAGGAAGATGGATATTTTTTTCATTTTTCAAAAAAATGAATTTACATCTAGTGTAACTTTCAAGAAAACATCTCAAGGTGTTCATTGCTCGACATTTTCACTGCGTTATTATAGCCTTACTGTCTGGCTGTGCTTGGGGGAAAAATAAGAAATTGTTATTAACTGGAAATGAATGATTATAAAACCACTGCTTGCAATTTCTCATAGGTTTTGACATTTTGGTTTCAATCAAATACTCTGCAGTACAGACTAAACTAAACAACACCACCAACATACAATATAATAAAAATACTTTACAAAACAAGTCATATTGTCTGCTACTATATATGTACATTGGTTTGAAAGTAGCACTAAGTGTTAGTTTATAACCCAAATTTCATGGTATTTTGAAAATGTGCATATATATATATATGTCAACAGTAAGAAATGTAAGTTTCATAAAGGCATATAAATATATCTACAGTATTGGTTGTGTTAGTTAAAGCCAGATGATTATGTTGCACCAATCTTCCAAGTAGGGAGTGGTTTTTTAAAAATGATTGTTCAAAATCTTGGCTTTTTAGGCAGATGAAAATGTTCTCTATGTTTGATATGATTCAAAGAGAATTATTGAATAAAAATTGCTGGAACCTGGACATACTGTTACTAAAGTGAGGAACTGACTTGTTTGAATGATGCAATGGAAGTGAAAAAAAAAGAAATTTTCTGTGCCAGAAAATTGATTGTTAATTTTATAGCATAATGACATTGTTTTTCATGTTGCAAATAAGGTACAGAAAGCAATGCTTCCACATAAGGTAAATTTTCTTGTTTTGTTCTACATAACACTGTTTGTCTTCTAAGTTGTTCTAAACAAGTAAAAGATATTTAGAAATTTCTTGAAGAATGAATATTGGAATTGTTCTTTTCAGTGGAAAGATACAGTTTGGTTAATGAATGGCATCAAGTCAGAGAAAAACTTGGAAAATACTTTACTGACTGAATAATGTCATGAATTTAAGTAAATAAAATGATGCTGGATCAATCCTTTACATACTGAATGCTAATTTCTTTGTACACTATTTGGACTATTGTCCTCATCTTTGTCGCCATATTTATTACAATGTTTTGGCCATTGTACACTCCAGCCTTCTTCAGGTGGTTGAAATGTCAAACTGAACCCTTTATTTTGCTTGCTGGGGTAAACTGTTCTAGTTCCACATGCCATGTTTTAATGGATGTCAGTTGCCAGTCATCCTGTTAATTCCCCTCTCCAAGTTCTTGAGGACACATGGCACAATGGATAAAGGCATTAGTTAGATTGAGTGACAGGACCCAAAGAGTGTTAGTTCAATACCTGGTTAAGCCAGTGGAGAACTTGGAGGGGGGAATTAACAGGATATCTGACAACTGATATCGATTAAAACATGGTACGTGGAACTAGAACAGTCTACCCCAGTGAGTGAAATAAAGGGTTCAGTTTGATATTCCAACCACCTGAAGAAGGCCGGAGCGTACAATGGCTGAAATGTTGTAATAAATATGGCGACAAAGATGAGGACAATAGTTTGAATAATGTAAATAGTGTGCATAATACCTCATCTCAGAAATATAGAGAGATAATTTCTTTGTCAAAGATAATTTTACACAGACCATCTAAGTTGGTCACTGTACAGCATTTTTCAATTCTGCTTTTAAGGAGGTCATATTTACTTGATTTTTTTAATTAGAGCTTCCAAGATGGATTGACAAAGAGAAAAATTTCCTTGCAAAAGATTTATAATTTCTTTCTGCATTTCTCAGATAAAGGATTATTGTTATTTACATTCAGGCTAATGTTCTCATGTGACACCATACGGCATTGGCAAATGAAAAGGAAGGGGTTAAATCCCAAAACATAACTCAGAACAAGATGAGAAGGGTTAATGATTAGAACGATGGACATACCAGGAGAAAGAATGAAGATTTCTCTTCTCTTTCAAAAGAGAAGGTAATTTTCTGAAACCAGAGGTTATGAAAGAAAAGTGATATTGTCACAAAGAAGCCATGTGGTGATCTTTAAGGATGACAGTTGATTAATGAGGCTGTCCACAGGCCCAGGTTACAAAGACACAAAATAAAGTCTCTTTGTGTAACCTAAGGTATTTGGAGTGCAACAACCCTGGCAGGACTTGAGAGGTTAACTGCTCGAAAAGAAAACATCTGGTAAATAACTGATTTTAGACAAGGCCAGAATGAGAAAAGTGGCACTAAGACACAAGTGGGTGTTGAGAGTGAAAGAAAATGTGAAGAGAATGGACAATAAAAGAACAGGATTCAGGAAGACAAGACATGGGAATTGATGTTGCATTTAAGTTTTTAAAGATCATAGGTGGATTATTTTTAGAAGCCTATAATTAATACTGGATTTTCAAAAATAAACTATAATTAGTACCAAATGTTTTTACTAACTTATAATCAATACTGGATTTTAATTTTCATAATACCAGATTTTATGGTGGACATCGATGATTTAATTTTGATATGAGATTTAATGATTTTTACATAGAAAGAATTGTTTAAACCAATCCCCAAATACCTATTACTTCTATCTATCTATCTATCTATCTATCTATCTATCTATCAAATTCTGTGATTTCTGTTAGTCTGCAAGTCCATCTGTCACACTCTCTAAAATAGCCATACATTGACCTATTGAAACTAAATTTTGGTAATCTGGCAGCAAAGCCTCTGATCAGCAGGTTTTGAGGAGCATGAAACTATTCTTAACTGATGTTGTTCCCAGGTCCACCCTGACTCAAAGTGATAGCACCTGTTAGAGTTCCAGCTATAGGTAAATAGTTAACCCATCCCCTAAATGGCGTCAACACACTATGAAAGTGTAAAAATACGTTTTTATATTAAAAATACCAGTAATACATTTTTGAAAAAAAAAAATATTAGTAGTAATACATATTTTAAAAAAAAATTATTACCAGTAATACATTTTGGAAAAAAAAATTATTGCCAGTAATACATTTTTGAAAAAAAACATTATTATCAGTAATACATTTTTGAAAAAAAAATTATTGCTAGTAATACATTTTTGAAAAAAAAATTATTACCAGTAATACATTTTTGAAAAAAAAAATTATTACCAGTAATACATTTTTGAAAAAAAATAAAAATTATTACCAGTAATACATTTTTGAAAAAAATAAAAATTATTATGGGTAATACATTTTTCTGATGCCTTATCTAGGTTGTATCTGCCCAGCCTTCCCTTTCTGGATAGAGTTCAGAAGTGTGAGGAATTATTTTTGTCTTTCCCACAGATAAAACATTACAAGCCTCTCGATACTTTATTGCTATTTTCATGACAAGCTACATTCATTAATTCCACCAATTCTAATGCTCACAGCTAAGACCCACCATGCCACCCATATTGGAGCAAAACATCCTTATTCCATTTGTATTCCATTAGTAAGGAGGTAGTCCCACTCAAACAACTTTTTCTCACGAATCACTATTTTGTGGCATCGATTCCTAAGAGGATGCTTTTCTGACCACTACAATCTTAACCTGTTCAAGTCTGGGGTTAACTGTTATCTTTCATACATATCCTTATAAACCAAAACTCTTACTACTCATACAACAAACTCCTTGAATAGCACTCTACCTTGAGTGGCTATCTGGGCCTTGTATCAAGTGAACATTAGTACAAAAAATATATATGAAGAGCAATGAAATAATCCTTCATATAATGAAAAGATGACAACAACGCTTACTCAACATTTAATCTTTCCCGATGTCAGCAAATTTTCAAGGTGTCTCCAAGGCTTCTTCAGAAACTATTGTCAGAATCTCAAATATTGTCAGTGTACTCTAGAATTGTTGAAGTTTATGAATTAAGATCATTAGATCACCAGTCACAAGCCTTAGGGCCACAAACACACTTCCATTAATGATCAGTGGAATACCGGCAATAATCATTTGATTGTAATTATTGAAGCTACTGACTTGCAAATTTGGCTTGTGGGCACAAGAGAAGGAATTATCACCAAAGACCAGTGACATTCTTTGCTTAGACACATCTTCAAAATATGAAAATATGTTAAGGTGTATAGAGAGGTAGATAACACATTATGAAATGGGCAAAGTCCGACAATTATTTTAAGACATTTTTATGTTTAACATTCTTTTATAGATACAAATATTTAAGTAAATGCTCTGTTTATAATAAATTATAGGATACAGGTTCGAATCCTGTCGCAGGATGAATATTTTCTGTGAAAATTTCTCGAACTTTCAGGCCGGTAAATGTTGTTTAATACTGTTTATTATAAACAGAGCATTTACTTAAATATTTGTATCTATAAAAAGAATGTTAAAAAAAAAAAAAAAAAGAGGTAGATAAATCTACTCTAATCCTCAGACAGGGTATCTTATATATCATGAAGATTTATGAGTGTTTATTAAGCTGAGTCTCACATGGTACAAAGATAAATGGAAAAAGACAGTTGCAAGAAGATTGTGTTACACCAGTTTTCTGATTAGGTAGAAATCTGGAAAATCAGTGTTTGAAATGTTATCTTTTACTTGAACTCAAACCCCAACCACTAGCACCCCATTGTAAAATACAGAACTGCAATGGAGATAACATTCATCTTATCTATAACACTATAGATAAGGTTGCAAGTTTAATCCTTACTGGGCATCTCACTACTGTCGCATTGTGTTGTATTGTCTAATCTCTGGCTTCTTGTGTTGTATCAGCATTTCTTCGGATCCTAATACTGCATCACAAACTGAGAAGATAACATAATTTCCCTCAGATTTCTTTTTACTCGCTTTATTTCAAGAGAAGACATAGTCATTGTAGCATCATTTTTTGGTGGAAGTAAGAGGCAGAGCAAAATAGAGAGAAGGGCCTCAACAGTTCAGCCAGACATTTGCCATTGCCACATGATGGCTACACTACAAGGAACATCATACCAAGAATCAGGGAGTGAAAGATGTCTTTCCTCTGTTCTGTCTTTGCATGTTTTCAGTTTTATGATAAAATTTAAACAAAGGCAATCCATCACTGTCAGGAGTTCATATCCACATAGTTCAAACTACCCCTACTTAGTTTTAGTCATCAGATTACTGACCAGTATTGTAGGGTCTGCCATTTTAGGCTAGCCTACACATTTTGTTCACTTGTATCGTACTGATCTAAAACTAATATTCACATTGGCTACCACCATAGAGCTATGGTTATCAAGTTCATCTCTATCTATAAAAGGCAGGATGTGTGTGTGTAATGAATGCACAGCCGCAATTTTCAATGGATTTGCACCAAAATTTACATGCACATGCACCAAGTTAACAGGAAGGCCAAGACCAAATTTGCATTTCCCAACTCCCATTGATAGTGGAAATAATCAATTTTTTTCATGCTTCTATGACAATTTTCATGTAGTTTGCGGCCATTTTGTACTGGCCAGAGTGTGAGCCTATAGCTGGCTGCCACGAATAGGCAGAAAGATTCTATTGGCCAGTGTGAGAGCCAACAGCTAACTGACATGAATGTTAACTAGCATGCTAGCATGCAAAAACAATCGATAGCTGCATTCATCACAAGTGGGAAAAATTAAAATCTGCATGGCACTTTACTCCAATTGGCTCATTTGCTTGCTTAAACTCAATGTTGATTCTGATTCCGCAGAACTGGGTTGGGTATTAAAAAGTATTTGTTCTTAACATTCTTTTTTCATTCGTTTTTTCCAGTTACGAGTCCTTTTTTAAAGCTGATTGTTTTGTGTTCATTTTGTTTAGTTCTTTTTTCGTAACAGATTTAATGTTTAGCATTGAGCTTAGAAAAAATTTGCAGTGTGAGATAGGCAAGAAGTAAGGCATGTAGCAACATCAGCACAGCAAAGGCAAGGAAGGGCAAAAATATTTTAAGTCAAGTGATAGCAATTGCTGTATGAGTTGTATGATTTTTGAATCAAGCACTGGCAATGCCGGGCCATGTTGCTAGTTGTGAATATAGTTTGGTCCTTACTAGTTGCTCCACTATTGTGGCTTGATGCCAGACTTTCTTTCTGGATGTAGGCGATTATGACTCTCCACAAATTCCTGTCTTTTGTGGCCTTAAGAACTTTTTTGTCCTGTACTATACTACTTTGTACCTGTTTTGCCATCTATTTTGAGTAAATCATAATGTAGATTACTCACTCTTCCCTCCTACTTCTCTTGCGTTCACTATATCCTGTGAGTGTTAAATTCTCTTGGCACTCTTTCCTTATGTGCCCTTGTATAACTTTCTTTGTTGTTCCAGTTTTTTCTTAAGACTTCCATTATGTACATATTCTGGTCATTGTATTCTTAGCATTCATTTTTAGAATCCTCTCTAGTGTTTCACTCTGTCGTAAACCCCTTCCACTGCCTACATATGTCAGCATCTAACAATGACATATGTAAACTCAGCAGAAGCATACAGACTGTTCTTTAGGTTTAGATCAAGAGGAGAAAAGTGATAATCTTTTATAAATTTGCATCTGGATAAATTTTATCAGTCTGTTCTACACATTAATAAAACAGTCTGCATTGTTAACACATTGCTAACAAATGATGCTTACAACATTAGTGGTTATATTTAATTTGAATAAGTTTTTAAAAGTATATTTTAATAAATATTTCATCTGTGTTATTTACTTTTTAAAATGAATTTTAAACTTTGCCATATATAAGCAATGTTTCTATCAAATTTTATTTTTTAAGTTTTTATAGAAAGAATTTATATAGGTCTTGTAAAGACTTAATCATTAGTTAGACAACCTGCATCAGCCATTTTTGTTGTCTGCTATTGCACACTACTTGATTAGTCAGATGGAACCAAAAAACCTTTATGAAATTATCTAAATTAATTCAAAATAATCTGATTAGTTAGAATTTCTTAAAACTGTACAGCATTATTTAAACAAGTGAGATAATAGTTTGCTGAATTATTATCATTTATTATTATTATTAATATAAACCTTACAAAATTTTCTCTTGTTTCTATCATGGTCATCTGTGAAGTCTCGATTAGGAAATTCAAGAGGATTTAACATAATGACAAAAGGGACTTTAGAAAACAATCTGCTTAATTAGATTTTCTTGAAACTACCAAATTATTTAAACACGTGAAATAATAGCGAGTTTGCTGAATTATTATAATTTATTATTATAAACATTAGAAAGAGAAATGTTTCTCTCATGGTCAGTCCTATGTAGCTATGTTCAGAACAGGAAATTCAAGTGGACTTAGCATAATATTATTATCATTTATTATTATAAACATTAGAAACAGAAATTTTTATCATGGTCAGTTCTATGTAGCTATGTTCAGAGTAGGAAATTCAAGTAGACTTAGTATAATGACAAAAAGAATCTTATAAAATAGATGTCTTACTGAAGGTTTTACTTTTACAGAATCTTTAGACTGATAACAATACTTCTATTACAACTTTTCTCTGTTTTTCGGATGTTTATTTGGCTAGTAAGTAAAATTGAATAGACAATAACAAGACAGATACAAAAGGAATTTTTAATAACAATGCACAAAGATCCACTCTTCTTTCTGATAATGAATTAGCAGAAAACAAACATGGAAGAGAAGTTACACTCATAGGAGGAAAGATATGCCACTAATTTCCTAAGACTGACAGGACATGAAAAACTCCATCTTTTGAGGAAAATTAGAAAGACAGTTCATTTCTTGTGTTTTTCTCAGCACAAAACAAATACCCAACAACACACACACACAAAAAAAAAGAGCAGACTATTATCCTACACCAGCAACAGACTGGCTATCAAAATGTACTTTTTTTTTTTGTCCTATTGGCAGGGGTTAGCCAAGTAGATATTTGCAGAGTCTTGTATAAACCCAACCAATATTTATGTTTTTTGATTCTGGTACAAGCCAGGCTTGTTTTTTATTAGAAACAAAGAAAAGAGTGCTGGAGTTCTGTGTTATATTAATCCTCTTATATGACTGTGAATGTGTGACAATCTCCTCTCAGAGAAAGAAAAGATTTGATGTGGTTCTAATGAAGGATGCTAAGAATACCATGGATGGAACATGTGAGCAAGTTTTAAGGGAAATGGAAACAAAAAGGATGCTTGTATTTAGAATGAGAAAGAGTTGAAATTTCTGGGACATACTAAAGAAAGATGGTTGGAAGAATCTGACCCTCACATGGCATATTGAAGGCAAGGGGAAAGCAGCAAGTATCCTGCATAACAATCTTGTGTAAATAGATAGAAGAATTGAAACTGGGAAAGATAGTAAGGGACAAATATTGCTTAGAGCTACAGAGGATAGGAAGTTGTGTAGAGCCATGATCAACCTATTTAGCAACCTTGTGTAAATGGATAGCAGAACAAAGACTGGGAGGAATAGTAAGGAACAAACATTGCTTAAAGCTCCAAAGGATAGGAAGTTGTGTAGAGCCATGATCGCTAACATCCTTAAGGGATACAGTTCATAAAAATTAATCCTTTTTTTTCTATATATGGATGTGTGTAATCTACAGTTAGTTCAGCAGGACTATAGAGCTACTTGCCTCTAGCCCAGTATTGCATTCTCTCTTTCGGCCTTTTCCGGCTGGGGAGGGGGTCACTAAATGGTTTGGGGTCCAGAGATGAAAGAACTCCAATACAGAGGATTTTAACTATTTTATTAATGTTGACATGTACTAACTATCTGGTGGGAGTCGTTTCAGACACAAAAGAGAACTCGTCTACATCCCTTGACAGTCAAAAAACAACTCGCTAAAAGCATTCTATCTTTTTTCCCACTCTAGCTCAGCCAATCAAAATCAACTTCTCATATTATCGCTTGCATCTGACCCCATGGTCAACCTTAGGAAGTCAGAGCAAAGATACACCTCCTCTAAAAAATAATAGTCTGCTAAACTATTATTTAACACAAGCAGTTGGCAAATAAGGGTAAATTGCTCCAGAGGTAGTAAAATCAATATTCCTGGGGGTAATAAAGTGGTAGTAAAGGAATATGGGAAGAAAGTACTAACCCTCAACTGTAAGAAGATAGAATGTACAATTGTCAGCAACAAAAACAACCCAAGATATGAGTACAGAAGAAGCCTTTAAAAAGCTAAGCAAAGTATAAAGAAATAGGAAATTTTCATTAGGAACAAAGAAAAGTGTGCTGAACTGCTATGTATTATCAATCCTCCTACATGGCAGTGAATGATGGAAAATTTCTTTACAGATGAAGAAGTGACTTCAGACAACAGAGATGTGTTTGTACTGAAGGATGCTGAAAATACCGTGGACAGAGCATGAAAGCAACAAGGAAATTTTAAGGATGATGGAAACAAAAAGGACTTTAACACATAAAATCAGAAAGAAATAGTTGAAAGTACAAGAAGACTTAATGAGGAAAGAAGGCCTGTAAAATTTGATACTCAGAGGATATATTGAAGACAAGAGGGACAGAGGAAAACAGCGAGTAGCCGATCTAACAAGCTTGTATAAATGGTTGGCAGAATAGAGATTAGGAGAGCTAGCAAAAAGACAAACAAGAGCTATAAAGGATATGAACTTGTGGAGAGCCATGATTGGTCACTGAAGAAAGAGGGTTTGGGGAATTTGATATTCACAGGTTATGTTGAAGACAAGAACCACAGAAGAAAAGTAACCGATCTAATAAGCTTATGTAAATGGTTGGCAGAACAGGATGTAATGGGTTGTGGAAGATTCCAAAGTCATGTGGAGGTCATGGTTGAAGCCAATGGCAATTTTATTGAATAAATTTACTCATGTGTATTTCAAGATTTTTTTGTGTAATTTTGGTAAATATATCTGTTAAAATGAGATGCCAGTGTTATTTTCATTTTTGCGTAATTTAGACAACAATTTATCACACCCTATATGAGGAGTCAGTGGGATAGTAAGCTGACATTGTTAAGAGCTATAAACAATAGGAAGTTGGGGAGAGTCTTGATCATCCATGTCCTTTCAAGACATGGCATATGAAAAACCAGAGATTACCTTAATAAATTGATTTTAAAGTGCACAACTGCCATGCAACTAATTCAAAAGTAGCTTCTTTTATTTTAGGAGAGGAAAATGAGGTAGAGTCTAATATAACTGAGTTAATTTTTATAAAAATTCTTTATATTATCTGTTCATAGTTGCTGAGTTTACAGGGTTTTTTTATCACCCTAAAGAAAAATAATAAAAGCCACTAAGACACAGTAGGGTTATGGAGAGTAAAGGAAAATGAGAGACAGCAATAAATGGACAGGATTCCAGAAGGCAGAATATGATAATTGATATTGCATTGAAACTTTTGAAGATCATAGTTGACAGAGAAACTGGAAGAGAGTTCCACAGGCAAGAAGTGTGAGAGAAGAAACTATTGGAATAGAACTTACAGTGACATTTCAACATTTCAACAGTAAAATGATGAGAGCTTCCTGTTAATCCATTACTATACTAAAATTCATGAAGTCAAGGTACCAAAGTGGAAAGCTCATTAGAACAATTGCCATGAAAATATTTATAAAAAAGACACAGGTTGTTTTACTTGTCTTGCTAACTCTCTCATGATGAAAAGTGTACTTCTATAGAAAATTGTAATAATGTATTTCAGAGCTGATATTCCTGTCTTCAGTTATATAAATTACAATCAGTGTTATATAAGTATATGAGTAAATGTCAAATTTGAAGCAAAACATCTCCGGAAATAGTTAGGACAAGGTAATGCCCTAAACCATTTGCGAACTACTACAGTCAAGCCAGGCTTTTACTTACACATACAGATACACCCACACAGACACACACGCACATATATATATATATATATATATATATATAATCTTCCTAACACCTTTGTATGAAATAGAAGTAAGAATCATTTCACATTATCTAAACCTATCTTTAATTTTTCTTTTCCTTCTCAATGTAATTATTTTGTTATTTTTCAAAACATCCTTATTTGAAAATTCATATTTTAGAATTTTGTGCCTGCCAGCAATAGAATACGTCGAGTAAATTCCATGAAATCTCCAAAGACAATATATTTATCAATTACTTAAGAATAAGTGGGTTTTTTAAGTCTTGTGGAAAGTAAAGTTTAAAACGTCCATTGCAAACACAAGCTATTTATACTTCCTGGCATTTGGGGGGGAATTTTCACCTTGGATGGTTTTAAGTTTTAGGAAATATTTGCTTCCAAACCATTCTAAATATATGACTGGAAATGGACAACTTATTTTGAGAGAAGAATTTATTTGAAGAAAGAAAGATAATGAGAGAATGCGAAAAGGAATTGAAAAAAGCAGTGAAGAAAAGAAATCCTTCAACAGGTGTGCAATGAAGCAATAAATCTGGAACAAAAGGAAGACTGTGTTAAGAAGAAAAGAGGGAAAGGGTGTGAAAGATGAAATGAGAGTGAAAAAGAGAGGGGAAAGATGGAACAAGAGTGAAAAGAGAGGGGAAAGATGGAACAAGAGTGAAAAGAGAGGGGAAAGATGGAACAAGAGTGAAAGCAGAGGGGAAAGATGGAACAAGAGTGAAAAGAGAGGGGAAAGATGGAACAAGAGTGAAAGCAGAGGGGAAAGATGGAACAAGAGTGAAAAGAGAGGGGAAAGATGGAACAAGAGTGAAAGAGAGGGGAAAGATGGAACAAGAGGAAAAAAGAGGGGAAAGATGGAACAAGAGTGAAAAGAGAGGGGAAAGATGGAACAAGAGTGAAAGCAGAGGGGAAAGATGGAACAAGAGTGAAAAGCAGAGGGAAAGATGGAACAAGAGAAAAGAGAGGGGAAAGATGGAACAAGAGGGAAAAGAGAGGGGAAAGATGGAACAAGAGTGAAAAGAGAGGGGAAAGATGGAACAAGAGTGAAAGCAGAGGGAAAGATGGAACAAGAGTGAAAGAGAGGGGAAAGATGGAACAAGAGTGAAAAGAGAGGGGAAAGATGGAACAAGAGTGAAAAGAGAGGGGAAAGATGGAACAAGAGTGAAAAGAGGGGAAAGATGGAACAAGAGTGAAAGCAGAGGGGAAAGATGGAACAAGAGTGAAAAGAGAGGGAAAGATGGAACAAGAGTAAAAAGAGAGGGGAAAGATGGAACAAGAGGAAAGCAGAGGGGAAAGATGGAACAAGAGTGAAAAGAGAGGGAAAGATGGAACAAGAGGAAAAGAGAGGGGAAAGATGGAACAAGAGTGAAAAGAGAGGGGAAAGATGGAACAAGAGTGAAAAGAGAGGGGAAAGATGGAACAAGAGTGAAAAAGAGAGGGGAAAGATGGAACAAGAGTGAAAAAGAGGGGAAAGATGGAACAAGACTGAAAGCAGGGGAAAGATGAAGAAGAGGAAAGCAGAGGGAAAGATGGAACAAGAGTAAAAAAGAGAGGGGAAAGATGGAACAAGAGTGAAAAGAGAGGGGAAAGATGGAACAAGAGTGAAAGCAGAGGGGAAAGATGGAACAAGAGTGAAAAGAGAGGGGAAAGATGGAACAAGAGTGAAAAGAGAGGGGAAAGATGGAACAAGAGTGAAAAGAGAGGGGAAAGATGGAACAAGAGTGAAAGCAGAGGGGAAAGATGGAACAAGAGAAAAGAGAGGGAAAGATGGAACAAGAGGAAAGCAGAGGGAAAGATGGAACAAGAGTGAAAAGAGAGGGAAAGATGGATCAAGAGTGAAAGCAGAGGGGGGAAAGATGGACAAAGTGAAAAGAGAGGGGAAAGATGGAACAAGAGTGAAAAGAGAGTGGAAAGATGGAACAAGAGTGAAAGCAGAGGGGAAAGATGGAACAAGAGGAAAAAAGAGGGGAAAGATGGAACAAGAGGAAAAGAGAGGGAAAGATGGAACAAGAGTGAAAGCAGAGGGGAAAGATGGAACAAGAGTGAAAGAGAGGGGAAAGATGGAACAAGAGTGAAAAAGAGGGGAAAGATGGAACAAGAGGAAAGCAGAGGGGGAAAGATGGAACAAGAGGAAAAAAGAGGGAAAGATGGAACAAGAGTGAAAAAGAGGGGAAAGATGGAACAAGAGTGAAAAGAGAGGGGGGAAAGATGGAACAAGAGTGGAAAAAGAGTGGGGAAAGATGGAACAAGAGTGAAAGGAGAGGGGAAAGATGAAGCGAGTGAAAGGAAAGGGAAAGATGGAACAAGTAAAAGAAGGAATGAGAAGCAAAATGAGTAAAAGGAAAGGTAAAGATGAAACAAGGGTGAAGGAGAGGATAAAAGAAAGAGAAATGAGTGAGAAAGAAAGAACACAATTAGGAAAATGAAAGTAAACGTTAAAAAGAAAAATGTAAAGTAAATGGCATTAATGTTTTAAAATTGTATTCTTTAAAAATTTGAAATATAAACATCTTGGCAAATGTTAAAACTTTCTGCATTTATTGTAAATATTTGTATGATTGCAGTCAACTTTGAAGTTGTTCCATTTGGGATTTTCTTTTCTTTTACTAGAAACTAAACATAGCCACTAATTTTATTGTTAGGTGCATTTGTAAATTTATTTTGGATGATTCTGTCAATCAAATTTTATACAAGGCTAACTTGAATTTATATTTCATGAAAATGAAATAAAAGTCTCTCCACTCAGAAATCAGATAAAGATTCTTGGGTTTTTTGTACAGTTTTAGCTTCTCTTTGATTTTCATTAAAATTCTACCCCTTCTGTGTTTTCTTATTTTTATTATATCTTCATTTTTTGTTCTTATTTGCTTTCATTTTTTTTGTTTTTTCTTCACCTTCATTGTTTTATTTTCATGATGACTTTGTCATTTTTTAATTTTTATGTCCCATCAGTGTTTTTACGACTACATCATTATTTTATATTCTTATTTTGTTTTTACTATCCCCTCATATTTTGTTTTCACTACCCACTTTATTGGGTTTTGTTTTCTCTACCCCTTCATTGTTTTCTGCTTTTACTATGCCTTCATTGCTTTTAGTTTTTACCATCCTCCTGGTTTTTGTTTATACAATTCACTTCATTGTGTTACAATTTTACCAGCCTTTCATTGCTTTTAGGCTTTACCATTTGCTCATTTTTTTTTTTTTTGGTTTTACTACCCACTTCATTGTGTTTCATTTTAATTTCCCATTTATTGTTTTTAATTTTTCCCATCCTTTCTGATATAATGGAATATTCATACACCTGTGTTCTCCCGCTGGTGTCCGTCATAAATACCAATGGATGTGTAGGTACGAGAGTCAGAGCTTTAGTAGGAGAGCTAAGTCTATAACGACACCCATTGGACTACACTCCTTACCTGCAACTACGATGAGTACCAGTCGATTACTGTATTCTACTTAGTTATAATAGCCAAAACCACTTAGCTATTTTGTTCAAATATATCCCTTTCCGGGACATATCACTTTCATTTTGTTTTTTTTACCGGCTTCATTGTTTTCACCATTGTCTTTCAACATTCCCATGTTTTTTTGTTTATACTATCTACTACATTGTGCTTTGTTTTCATTACCCAATTATATATTCACCATTTTTTGTCAATTACCAGGCAGCTTTTGATGATAACTTTTCAGTAAAAATCTGCAAGTTTTGATATGAAAATCTTCTCAAAAATGGTTCTCATTAAAGACAACACCCCCTCACTCTATCTTTTAAGTAATTGAAAAAGGTAATGAACTCTTGGTGCAAAATCAAGTGAATACCAAGGTATGTTTGTTAGAACAGATCAACTGAGTCCCAAAAGTGAGACCTGGGTTCAAACACCTGATTTGTCAAGTGGTCAATGAAGTGACTTCTTGATAATATTAGCCTGTGGGAGACGATTTCAGAATTTGGTACTTGTAGAAGAAAAGCATACCTTGGGGTCGATCCAGGCATTGTATATGATATTGGAGTAGATGAAACTCTTTGGAAGCCATTGATGGTTGTGTTAACACAAAATCACAAGTCATCATGACTGAGTGTGTGAGTATACTGGGTCTGTTAAACTATTGATCATACTAGATTATATGCTCTCTCACAGAAACTGTATCTAAAATCTGACTAGCAGAGTTGCAACATAAGTTGCAGGTTGGCTCTGTAGGTGTTGAAGGGGCACAAATGTACCTGAGCAGGTATAACAAGGAAGAGATAACTAGCTTAAGAGATGATGGACATATTCAGAAACCAAGCTGTCAGTCATTACATACAGATTGACGAGGCAACCTTTTAACCTTAAAAAATCCCCATCCCTTGAAAAAAAATGGGGCCTTCTTATACTCCAGATATAAAATGGGAACTATAAATCCTGTGGCTTATGGTAAGTTGTTAGCATGGAAGATTTTTTTACAGTAAGCTAACCTCTGGCTTGCCTACTTTTTTTTTAATGATATTTAACAAAAACACAACTGGATGTGTGTCTCAGCAAGCCATTTAAAAATCACATTCGAGTGCAGAACAAGTGGATAATTAGCGGCAGGTAGGGGGGAGTCATTCAAGATACCCTAATTAACCTTCTAAAAACACATCATCTAAGTGGTAGTTAATTGGCAATATCTCCCCACTGATTTTTTATTAGAATTTGAGTATAAAGTAAGCTTACTGAATTTATTCAATAAATTCAATACATTTTAAAATATGATTTGGGGGAGGGTCATCTTGTATGGCAAATATAGCCCAGAACCTACATTTTAACTTGAAAATTAGGGGGGTCATTATACATGCCCAGTCAACTTGTATGCCAGCATTTACAGTACCAAAATATGCTTATATGCGCGAACCAATTTTCATTAGGAAAACAATAGTTGATACTAAAATCAAACAGCTACAGAAATTTAAATATCTGGGAAGTATTCTGACAGAGGACGGAAGGTATGATGCTGAGATCCAAAGACATATTGGGATGGCCAAAGATTCATTCCAAAAGCTAGGCAGAGTATTACAAGACAGGAGGGTTTTATTGGTAACAAAGGAAAGAGTATTTCTAAGCCCGGCTTAGATGTGGCACAAGGCCGAAAGTATGGGGCACCTAGTGAGGATCGAACTCACTTTTCAGTTGTAACTGATCTTGCAAGACAAGCTTGCTAACCATTACACCACGCCGAGGTGCCCCCAACTGCTACATGATATCTGCCCTCGAATACAACAGCAGCGAATGTTGGAAAGTCTCCTTAAAGTTGAAGAAGAGACTCAAGTCAACAGAGGTGGGATTCTACAGAAAGATCCTCAAGATATGGTCTGAGCATGTGAGCAACGATGAGGTTTTGGAGAGGATGTAAACAAAGAGGAAGCTTATACTTGACATCAAGAATAAGCAGCTGATATTTCTGGGACATGTAATGAGGGCTTGGAAAATCTGATACTAGCAGCGTGGATAGAGGGACAAGGGAATGCAATGTGTGACACTTGTAATGGACTTAAGCAAGTAGATGGCAGAACAGGGTCCAAGGGAAATAAACTTAGATCTGCTTGGCATTTTTGAATCAGCAAATCAGGATATAGACTCTGAACTTGTATTAGCTTCTTTTTTCTTTTTGCTTATAAGAATGAAACAGTACATTCTGTGATTAAAAAGTGAGATAATAAACAAAAAGGTAATTTCATCTCTATCTATAAAAGGCAGGATGTGTGTGTGTGCAATGAATGCACGGCCGCAATTTTCGACGGATTTGCATTAAAATTTACATGCACATGCTCCAAGTTAGTGGGAAGGCCAAGACTGACTTTTCATTTCCCAACTCCCATTGATAGTGGAAATAATCAATTTTTTCATGCTTCTACGGCAGTTTTCATGTAGTTTGCGGCCATTTTGTACTGGCCAGCGTGAGAGCCAACAGCTGACTGACATGAATGTTAACTAGCATGCTAGCATGCAAAAAAAAAATCGATAGCTGCATTCGTCACAAGTGGGAAAAATTTAAATCTGCATGGTTCATATGATTTGCATGATTTTGGTTCGTAAAATCTGATTAAATGACCAGTATGAAAGTTTTTCAGCACCGCCTCATGTTATAGATACATACATATTTAACTTTCTCACACTGTTACAATTCTCTGATGTCAATCAAGCAATTTAAATTTTTTTAATTAAGTCTCTGAGCCAGAAAAACCCATTTACTTTAAAATTGCTGTGTTCATCATTTGATGTCTTTCTTCCTTTTGCTAATTTATTTTATTTTGGTCATAACAATTACAAAATTGTTAAGTGATCAAATACTTTTCTAACAGTGAGCAGTTTTAAATTTGGCCAAATATGTTCTAAAAATAAATTCTTTGAGTGATATTTTTAAATCCTTTATTTATATATTCAAAAGATTATTCCGTCAATTGTCAATGTAATCATCTTAAATTTTCCATATTTCTGAGATTTTTTCCCCTCAATAACAGAGCCCAAGAGCCACTCGAGGAAGATCCTTATTGACAGAATTAGGTTAACCTGAACCATTGTTACCTACAAGTGATCTGTGACTAAGATCTAGCAACTGTTTACCCCCTTGCTAGGGTTACAATTTTTTAGATTGTGTATATTTATATGTATATATGTATGGATATATGTATATACAATGGAAATAGGTAAAGTTTTACTTTTTGCATTTTTTTTTTATGGTTAACATGAATAAAAATGGGATAAGAGTAAGTGGAATGTGGTTCATGTATGTGTTCGCATGTGTGTGCATGAAGGAAAGCAAATTTTTACTTACCACTTCAAGCTATGTGTGTCGGCATTTTCCTTACTAGATTGAAACCATTACTACAATTGCTTCCTTTTTTTTATGGAAGAGCATGGATTGCTGATGAACCAGAAGTTATCCATGATTGTACTATAAATTACCAAGAGAACTCGAAGTGTGGGATTAAGAAAATGGACAAAATTGTAGCTGATGGATGGTACACAAATCGCTACCCAATCAGTATCAGCTGAATCACTGTGGAAAGTGGGTATGATGTTGAAAGACCCAAAACCTTTAACAAACCTTGACTAGAAACATTTATGATGTGTGCCAAAGCATCCAATAGATATATTTTACAAAAAAAGTAAAACTCTAATTTTGTATCTATGTATGTTTGTTCCTGAGGTACAGTTTTAATGGATACACAATTTAGGAGCATATAGTACCTTGGACTCCATACTGAGTGCAGTGTTAAATTTCATTAAAAATAGACAAGGCGTTCTTGAGCGAGGTTAATTTTCCTGGTTTTACTGCATTTCTAATAGGAAACACAGTATTTGTTTTTGATACACATTCTTTTAACAATCCATGTATATAAACAAGTACTTGCATATTCCAACTATTATGTGTGTGAAAAATAATAAACCTTTATAATACATGCGAACAACATTATTAAATAAATTTAAATTTGTATAACGCAACATATATTTATAAAATTCACTATACTACATTAGAAATTTTTTTTACAAACAAATATCTCAGACTAGCAGCATGGCCCGGCATTGCCCATGCTTGATTCAAAAATTGTACAACTCATACAGCAATCGCTATCACTTGACTTAAAATATTTTTGCCCTTCTTGCCTATCTCACACTGCAAATTTTTTCTAAGCTCTATACTAAACATTAAATCTGTTACGAAAAAAGAATTAAACAAAATGAACGCAAAACGATCAGCTTTAAAAAAGGACTCATAACTGGAAAAACTGAATGAAAAAAGAATGTTAACAACAAATACTTTTTCACACCCAACCCAGTTCTGCAGAATCAGAATCAACGTTGAGTTTAAGCAAGC
This sequence comes from Acanthosepion pharaonis, assembly GCA_903632075.3. Taxonomy (NCBI): domain Eukaryota; kingdom Metazoa; phylum Mollusca; class Cephalopoda; order Sepiida; family Sepiidae; genus Acanthosepion; species Acanthosepion pharaonis. Next base: position 73,417 of record CAHIKZ030001846.1, read on the forward strand.
GAATGAGCCAATTGGAGTAAAATACCATGCAGATTTAAATTTTTCCCACTTGTGATGAATGCAGCTATCGATTTTTTTTGCATGCTAACATGCTAGTTAACATTCGTGTCAGTCAGCTGTTGGCTCTCACGCTGGCCAGTACAAAATGTCTGCAAACTACATGAAAACTGCCGTAGAAACATGAAAAAATTGATTATTTCCACTATCAATGGGAGTTGGGAAATGAAAAGTCAGTCTTGGCCTTCCCACTAACTTGGAGCATGGGCATGTAAATTTTGGTGCAAATCCGTCGAAAATTGCGGCTGTGCATTCGTTACACACACACTCACACACATCCTGCCTTTTATAGATAGAGATGTTTGTCAACTACTTGATAGGGGAAGAGGCTGTGTAGATGTGTCATTTTAAACAAAATCTTTATGTCAAATGGTAAATAAATAAATGCAAGATGATTACTAATTTTGAAATGAGAGTAAGAAACAAATATATATAATAAAAAAAAATTATTTTGACAAAATTGACAAGAAAAAATGTAAATGCAAAAAGAATCATCTATACTTTATATTGTTTCAATAAATATGAATTTTCCTTAGCAGACAATTGCTGTTTGTTTTTTGTAAAGGCCTTTATCTTTTGAAAATTATAATATGGTAAATGCTAAAACTGGTATAAATTGTTACCCTGGGGGATACTATTACTTGAGTGGAAAGGCCTTTAGTGTAATATCAGTTTGCAATTTCATTTTAAAAAACATAGTAAACTTTTTACTTTTGTATTAAAGGGATTTTTCAAGATAAAGTTAGGTTATAATCCTGGAACAATGATAGACCTATGTCATTCTGGAATTGATAATTTATTGTTCATTCTGAAAGTCTGTTGTTTGAGTTTAATGTCTATCATTGAATTTCCAGTTGAATTTTATTAAGAAAATAATATAAAGCAGCAAATCTTTTTGTAAATTCTAAAAACTTTTGCATAGTGGCTCTAATCAACTCTGAATTTGCTCAGCATTTCACATCCCTGGGCTTTCTTTCAGACAAGCAATATAGCTTTCGCTTTTCTAGATCAATTGCTGATGTATTAACGATTATTGCTGAGTCTATCAAGCTTTAGATAAAAATGGTGATGCTCTGGTTTTTGCTTTGGACATCTCAAAAACATTCAACAGGGTTTAGCATACCGGTTTTCTTCAAAAGTTATAAGATTATGGTATTTATAGATAAATTTTTGAACTGATTCAGTCTTTCTTATCAAATTGCAAAAAGAAAGTTGTCCTGAATTGTCAATCTTCTAAATCTTTTTGTACTGATGCATGTGTCTTCCAGGGCATCCATTGTTATTAATTTTCATCAATAACCTTCCTGATGGCATCAGCTTTCAACTTAGTATCTGATGTGATGGAATAACCAGTCACCCCAATGAATGATTACACTATAGGTAGTAAGTACCTATAAAGTCAACCGTCTACGAGAGACTTGAGGAAGAGTGAGAGAGAGAAGACACAAGCACGTCTGACCTTCCAATTAGTGGCACTCTCTACTAGATTGACCTGTGTGTATAACTGTACTGCATTTCATATTGTACTGGTTGTGTACAATAAACCTTTCTTCTATTATCCACCTGGTGTTAAGTATTTATTCCCGTAGCATGGAATATAACAGTATCTATGCTGATGGGACAATTATTTACTCATGTCTTGATATTAAGTCTGATCAGTTCAATAGGGTAAAATTGGCAGCTGATCTAAAAAGGGACCTACAATCTGCTGTTAACTGAGGCAATAAATAACTAGTTAATTTCAATGCCTCAGAAAGAAAACTTTTCTCTATTAATCATTTAAGAGAACCCCTTTCTGTTTCTCATCAGGAGAGTAACTTATTGCACCTTCTCAAGCTAACATTCTTGGCTAACATGAAGTGGAAAGATTATATTGAATCCATTGCTAGGTCTGCTGCAAAGAAAGTTGGTTCACTGTCTCATGCTAGACAATGTTTCTCTTCAGATACTATCTTACATATTACTTATAGTCTACCATTCATCGATGCTTTGAATGTTGCTGCCAAATATGGTTCTGCTATGTATTTAGAGATTCTTGATAAAATCCAAAGAAAAATCAGCAATATTATTGGTCCTGACCTGGCATCTCAGCTCCAGTCACTTTCCCACTGCCATAATGAAGTTTCCCTGTGCCTTTTCTATGAATACTTTCATGGTAAATGTTTGGTTGAACTCTTTGCTATAGTACCTAGGCTTTATAAATTTAAGCACTGTATTAGATTGGTGGCAAGGTCTCATCAGTTCACAGTTGAACTGGATAGATATAACTAAGTTCTATGCTAACAGTTTCTTTTCTCACACTTATTGCTTGTGGAACTCTCTTCCAGCTTCATGTTTTCCAGCCAATTTTGATCTTCAAAAACTTAAATACTATATCAATCATTATCTACTGTTTTCTTGATTACTCTTCTATTGTTCTTGCTCCTTAATAATGTTTCTCTTTTTTCTTATTCTCCTCCACCATAAAATCCCCATATGTACCTTTCATGAAGGGGATAAAATATGTTGGTAAAGACAGTTTTTCCTTTTTTTTTCCTCTTTTATTTATATTATCTTTACAAATACATTTTATTTATATCAGAATTTTTACATATGATAACAAACATTCATAATGGCAGATTTTGATGAAATATATATTACCAGGGTCTTCTTTTACACGCACATGCATACACACACACACACACATATATATACATACATATATATATATATATATATATATATATATATATATATATAAATTTCTCTGATTTAAACAGTAGAGAAGACAATATTTATGAATAAAAATGACAATAGGAATTCAGCAATTAACAGTTTTCCTATTGTCATTTTTATTCATAAATATATATATATATATATATATATAATAGCTGACCACTCATATTTGAAGATACCCATCTACTAGGGTGGCTCAATACCCACAGAGCCAACCTATGGTTTATACTGCAACTATGCTGAGTAGACATTAGTTACAGTGGTATCTAGCATGATCAACAATTTGAACAAGGCCAGCATGCTCAAGCCCTCGGCCATGATAACTTGTGGCTTCCTGCTAGTACAGCTATCAACAGTCCCTCAAGTGTTCTGTCTACCCAATTTCACTTACAAAGCTTGGGTCAATCTGTGGTATGTTTTTCAGGCACTTTCCAAAGGTGCCACACACTGGGATCAACTTCAATCCATTCCAATAACATCAGGAAGTCTCCTTCCTGACAAATTGACTGTGAGTGTAGAAGTCAAGTGACTTACCTGCCAACATGGCTACCTTCTGTTTCCTTGTAAAGCAAGCCAGCTGATTTTACCTCATTTTATAGGAGAGTGCCTAATACACCAGTTAAGTGTTGTGGAGTGATTTCGCAGTGGAGGCTTGTATCTGTACTAAGTCGGTCCTAAAATAGGTTCAACGTACAAAACATTAGGAACTTGATATAATAGGTATACCGCAGAGTAATCTAGTTGTAGGCGCTGATACTTTCGTATTTGACTGTTGTCTGACATCGACTCACTGACTGACTCATTACTCTTACTACTCCTACTTATTGTAGGTGGAAGAGTCTACTAACTATAGAATAGGTGTGTTCCACCATAACATTAGGTTGGTCCATTTTGCTAGAATGGACCTGCCCAATACATTTGCATGAGTGGTCTTTATTCACCCATATATTTCTCCATGAAATGACTCAAGTCTGTTTTAACTTTGGCTACACTTGCCTACTTGTGTGTCAGACCACTGGTAAGCTAACCAATATTTTACAATGACGAGATTCAAACCCATGTCCCATGGTTAGAAAGTGAGCGTTCTAACCATTTGGCCATGCGCCCATATATGTATATGATGATCCCAACATGTTTCACCATTGGAAAGTGTCTGAAAACACTATCACAGGTTGACCAAAGCTTTGTGAGTGAAATTGGGTAGATGTAACTAGCTGGAGCTAGCAAGGAGCTTTTGATGTTTGTACTACCACAAAGGCACACGTCATCATGACTCGGAGTTTAAGCATAAAGCAACTGTAAAGGTCTGCTCAACATAGTTGCAGTATAAACCACAGGTGCAGTCTGTGAGTGTTGGGCAAGCAAAAATGTGCATCTGCAATAGGGATTGGCTAGCCACCCTAGGAGACAGGCATACTCGGATACAAGTGGCCAGCTATTTAATATATATATATATATGTATATATAAGCATTCAGTGAATTTCTTAATGCTATAAGCGAAGTGAATATGTGAAAATTGCTACTTTAAGCAATATGGTCACAAGATCTAGAAAAAATGACAATATAGATCAAAATAGGTCATTCATCTGTGGAAATTATTGAAATAATTAACATTATCATTGTGCTTAAGATTTATTATTTTATAAATTTGGAGATTTTTCAAGGACTGAAGCCTAATAAAATTCAGCTGCTTATGCTTTAAACTTGGTTAGGATATCAGTTGAATGTTATCCATCATCTGGAAGGTCTTCAACAAGTAGAACACCTGAGAAAGGTTGGATACATGCAGGCTGCAATTAACAGAAAGTGCCGAGAATTTGTGAATTAGAAGATCTAAAGATTCTGCAGACTGTCTGGAAACTGTCCAACTATTTCAAATCTCTTGACTTCCTATTCTTGATGTCTCGTGCAGAAATTGTTGGCAAAACATCACACCACCCACGTCTGAAGCCGACAGTTCAAATTTAACTCTTTACATCTCCAACTGTTCTACAATTCGTATTGACTATTTTCTTTCTCTTATTCCTCACATTACTCTTTGCATTTTTGTTTTTAAATTTTCAAGATTTCCATGTTTTGTACGTTTGCATCATAGCAGGGATTTAAGATTCTATTATTCACTTGCTGTTTTAAGTATATGACCATGTTAGTTTTCTTTATGCTACTGTTTTGATTAAATGCTTTCTAACCTGCTGCAAAACCTTTTTACTTAATTTCCCTGGTCTTTCTTTCATGTCATTACTTAGTATTTTTTTGTTTTTATACAATTGTTCACCCAATACTAGGCTAGAGAGGTACTGAGTTAGGTTGTTATAAATGAAATTGTATCCCCTGAACTCACTGCTTTTTCAATCTTTATTTTATCTGTGTCATTATCTAGTCAGATTATTACAGTACTGTTTTCATTGATTCTCAGTTATTTCTATATAATTTTTCTTGGCTTATGGCCACATTACATTGAGATACCAGTTCCTATATGATAACTGAAGTTAAGTAATGTCAATCCTGGTTATTACCTAGATAGGCGACAGCTTGGGAATACCAGGTGTAACTTGGATGTATGGGTGGTGTGATGGATAATGGCTCAGAATTCTTAATCAGAGAGCCGAGTTCCAATTCGCATTCGATTTGTTGTATTCACTTATGTGCAAATATCCTTGGGAAAGCTATGAATTTGCCTCTTCTATTCCAAGCTATATTAATCAGTAATTATCACTAAACCATTATTATCTTAAAAAAAAAAAGTCTTACAATCTAAAAATATTTTGTTGTCCTGGATAAGACAATTAACTACATCCAACAGCAAGGCCTCTGGTCAGGACGTTTCAATGATCATGAAACCACCTCTTAATTGCTGGTGTTCCCAGGTCCATCCTGTCCTGAGGTTGTAGAACCTGTTAGATCCTAGCTATGGGCAAATAGTTGAACACCAAACTGGGGTCAACTATTTATTTTATTATCTTTGCACTATGAAACTGTAAAAAATAGGTTTTAATATCAGCAATACATTTTTGTAAAAGCTTATTACCAGCAATGAATTTCTGAAGAAAAAATTATTACCAGCAATAAAAATCCTGTTGACATTAAATAACCCATTGAGGTTGATATGCTGTAAAATGAATCAAACCAGGCCTAAAAATATTTTCTGGCTTTAAATAATCTAGAAAGAGTTAATAAGCGGTAGAAAGCAAATCAATTAATCAGTAATTTTGCTTAATCCTCAGCTCTTGTCATTGGTCAAAGACTAAGTGTTCTGCTGTGTTGAATGCTTTTTTATAGTTAACTGAAACCAAACAAAATTTTTCAGTGAATTGGTCTCTCCCAAAACCTACCTTTGCACATAGTTGATTTTTCTTCTTGCGTGCTTTTAAGTCTGTCTGTAAATACTTTTAATAATAATTTGTATTCGATAGAGCAATTGTTGCTAAGTTTTTGCTTTTTTATTTTTTTAAAGTAAGATTACACTGTACAGTATTTACATTTGTCGGACTATTGTCCTCATCTTTGTCGCCATATTTGTCACAACATTTCAGCCGTTGTACGCTCCGGCCTTCTTCTTGGTTGGAATTTTGAACTGAACCCTTTATTTCGATCACTGGGGTAGACTGTTCTAGTTCTACGTGCCATATTTGATGGATGTCAGTTATCAGTTATCTCCTGCTAATTTTCCCTCTGAAAGTTCTCCACTGCCTTAACCAGGTATTGAACTCACCTTCTTTGGGTCTGTCTACTGGATCTAACCAACATCTTTATCCACTGTGCCATGTGTCCTTGAGGACACATGGCACAGTGGATAAAGGCACAGTGTTTTAAATAAAACAGACAAACCTTTAATCTTCAAATGAAGCTTTATTCAAAGCAATTTGACCACGTATGTGAGGTTTGAGCATCACTTTTTATATTCATCAAAGGGGAGACAACAATGGTTGCCTTCATTGCAGGAAGTTTTGATTCATTCACTTTGAACAGCTTACCTTTATATGTAGATACCTAGTTCTATTACTGTTAAAATTAAAGAAAAGAAATCACAAGTCATGAATGCTATTTATGCTATGTATCACTCCTATAATAAGACATATCAGTCCCAAACAAAGGAATGAATCCAATTCAGAGTTTTCTAAACATGTGAAGTTCTTAAATCTCCCCCAAAATCTTTTCTCCTTTTGTCATATTTAAAACTCCCACTCTGCTCCAAAAGGTGATTTTCTTTTACTAGAGTGTTCTTCTTGCTCTTAAAATAATATGTGCCATTTTTGGGGTTCAGTCAAATTTTGAGAGAGAAAGAGAGAACATATCTTTAACAGCATCCACCTATTGCCACTAATCTCTTCCAACCTACAACCACTTTCTTCACAAACAAATCATTGCTAACCTCTCACAACACTATCCCTGTTGTCATAGGAGACATTCAGGCAAATTATATTCCTTGGTTCCACCAGTCCATACCTTAACTGCTTGACTGCTTGACCTCCTCCTCCTCTTGGGATAGGCGGGTACAAGAGGAGGAGGAGGACAACAACACCCAGAAAACAGTCTGCCTGCCTTATGTGAAGGGGTTATCAAAGAAAATACAAAGTATCTATGGTCCATATAACATCAGGACAACCTTCAAAAGCGTGACACTTCGCAGATATCTCTCACAAGTGAGACCCCCCACAGAGGGGAACATGACTAAAGACTGTGTGTACGCTATCCTGTGCAGCTGTGGAAAGGAATATAAAGGAGAGACAGGCCACCGTCTCAGGGTAAGACTTCAAGAACGCCAGAAAGCTGTAATGCGAAGGGAAGTAGAAAAATCAAGCGTGGCTGACTGCATATGGAGAGAGAAGGGAGATCACCACCCCCTGTGGGATCATGTTGAGATCATAGACAGGGAACACCATTGGAAAATTCGTAAACTTAAGGAATCAGCACATATGCTAGGCCACAAAAATCTCCTGAGCCGACCAAGCATAGAAATAAATACAATATGGGAACCAGTAATAAGGAGTGCCAGAGAAAAGCAAAAAAAAATGATGCTGAAAATATTAGGTTTATAATACTCAGAAGTTCATAACTCAAGGACACATGGCACAGTGGATAAAGGCGTTGGTTAGATCCAGTGACAGACCCAAAGAAGGTGAGTTCAATACCTGGTTAAGGCAGAACTTTCAGAGGGAAAATTAACAGGAGATAACTGATAACTGACATCCATCAAACATGGCATATGGAACTAGAACAGTCTACCCCAGTGATTGAAATAAAGGGTTCAGTTCGAAATTCCAACCACCTGGGCCGGAGCGTACAACGGCTGAAACGTTGTGACAAATATGGCGACAAAGATGAGGACAATAGTCCGACAAATGTAAATACTGTACATAATACCTCATCTCAGAAATATAGACAGACTCTAAGATTACACTTTTTATAAAGTTTTGGGCTACTTACCTTTTCCATATAAACTGGGCAAACATTATGCTAATCTATTATGAAATTCATCTCCTACATTATTTAAAAGGTCTTTTACTGTAACAATTTTGCCTGGGGCCTATCAAGCTCAAATATTATTTCATTTTTTGTAACCTCAACAGCATCACTAGTATCAGCTTAGAATAACTAACTTAATACATTGGACAAGAAAAGAATCACAAACATGGAGAGAGAAAAAAAACCCAAAAATAATGATCTACCAATAAATTAAAGTGCTCAACACCTAGATTATCTTGACAAAAGAAAAGCTTCAATGCCAACACTCAGAGGAGCCACTACTCAAGTTTCACGCTCTTGTAAGCATCAGTTGTCTATATATATAAATATATATATATATAATTCCTCACCAGTAACACAACTCGGAATTTCATGCACAATACAGTCTTCAGCTGCTGAGTAGAAAGTGACCATTACATAATTTAAATTTTAATAAAAATATCTGATTAGCACATTACTGGCACTGTCCATTTATTATACAGGGATTATAGGTTTTTCATTTTTTTAAAGATACGTATTGTATTTAAAATAGACAGGATTTATGTTTTATATCTAAAATAAACAGGGATTAATGTTTTTATCTTTTATTTAAAATGAATGGGGATTAATTGTATTTTTTAAAAGTATATATTAAAATAAATAGACCTAAAACTATAAAAGGATAAAAATTAGTATTTAAAATAGACAGGATTTATATTTTATATATTAAACATGGATTACTGTTATTTTTTTTAATTTGTATAAAATTAAACTGAGTCAAAACTATAAAAATAAAAATATTTTGTATTTAAAGACCTATTTTTATGAATATTTCCTTAATAGCTCTGTTATATTACATTCAGTACTAATTTATTAGCACTAGCACTCAATGTATATGATATGTTATATATATATATATATATATATATCTTTTTAAGAATATATGTTTTCAGATTACTCTTTGGTTAGCATTAAAATGTTTTCTTTATTTTGATGAGTTTCCTGTTTCTGTCTTTTAGTTTCTGTTTATCTATGTAGGCTGGGCTTCGTTCCTGTTTGAAGTTCTTCCTTTCCTTGATAGCTTCTATCATTTCCAAGTCTATAGTCTTTTTTTCATGTCTTACTTTTTTTTTTTACTGGTTATTTTTTTCTTTACTTAGTTTTCAGTTTTTATATCTCATAGTATTTATGACCATATTTCTCTTTGCCATCAAGTCTGGTACTGACTTTTAGTTATCTCTCTTTGTTGGTGATAATTTCATTTATTTTTCTCTTATCTCTACACCTCTCGTAATTAGAGTTATCAATTTGATATTCGTACCTTCTATTTCATTTTTGTTATTCCACAGAAACTGAATCTATTCTTGATTTCTACCTGAAATTCTGGGATAGTCTCTCTGATCTTATTAGAACACATTTTCTTTTTGAGAATCCTTTTCTTGTTCTCAATTTTAAAGGGAGTTGTAAATAAAACAGACAAACCTTTAATCTTCGAATGAAGCTTTATTCAAAGCAATTTGACCACGTATGTGAGGTTTGAGCATCACTTTTTATATTCATCAAAGGGGAGACAACAATGGTTGCCTTCATTGCAGGAAGTTTTGATTCATTCACTTTGAACAGCTTACCTTTATATGTAGATACCTAGTTCTATTACTGTTAAAATTAAAGAAAAGAAATCACAAGTCATGAATGCTATTTATGCTATGTATTACTCCTATAATAAGACATATCAGTCCCAAACAAAGGAATGAATCCAATTCAGAGTTTTCTAAACATGTGAAGTTCTTAAATCTCCCCCAAAATCTTTTCTCCTTTTGTCATATTTAAAACTCCCACTCTGCTCCAAAAGGTGATTTTCTTTTACTAGAGTGTTCTTCTTGCTCTTAAAATAATATGTGCCATTTTTAGGGTTCAGTCTAATTTTTAGAGAGAAAGAGAGAACATATCTTTAACAGCATCCACCTATTGCCACTAATCTCTTCCAACCTACAACCACTTTCTTCACAAACAAATCATTGCTAACCTCTCACAACACTATCCCTGTTGTCATAGGAGACATTCGGGTAAATTATATTCCTTGGTTTCACCAGTCCATACCTTAACTGCTTGACCTACCAGGCCACATACATTGAGCCAACTCATCCTCATTCCCTTCACATTCCATTAGTAAGGAGGAAGTTCCACTCAGAACTGTTGCATTGTAGAACAGACTTCTGGAAGATGCTTCTCTGATCACTAAAATCTTCTATTCTACATAACCTCATAGTATGCATCTCTTACTCCTTCAGTCTCTTCCCTTAGAACTATGAAATTTAGGAACAGTCTACCTTGACTGGCTCTTATGCCATGTGAACAATACTAAGAAAAAGAAAAAAATTTGGATTGATTACAACTGATTTCGGTCAATCACCTTAGGGATCTACATCCCTTACCACCCATTCAGTATCATCTGGGTGAGCTGAGACATGGGGGGCTGCACAACTTTGAAAAGTAAGGATCAAGAGAATCAAGCCATTAAAAAGTTGTGCAGTCTCATGTTGAAGTGGGTGGTTTGCAATAGACACTCATCCTAGTGACCATAGTTGATAAGAGTATTTAACATGGGGAGGGAAGAGGAAAGGTACAGATGTCTATCCTGAAAATAAGTGATTCATGTCAAACTATTAAAGCAGAATCAAGGAAAGTGTAGTCAATATTATATGGAATTGCTATATCTGAAGATGATCTAGTACAAAAAAATCTGTGCACACACACAAACGCACACACACACATATATATATATATATATTTCATTAAAGATGACAGACAAGGTACTGCAATTAAACTTTTACTTAATTTTTCTTGTGTTCAAAGATATGTTTTCATTTCTGGATAAAGAAAAATTAAATAAAAAGTCTCATCGCAGTACCTTGTCTGTCATAAATGAAGGGATGATGCCTAAATACACACACACACACACACACACACACATATATATATATAAAATTATACAAAATTATATATATATAATTTTGTATCATTTTATATATCAACAAACAGTATTTAGAAAAATATGACAAACTGGAAAGGTTTTTTCATGATGCATTTCATCCAATAGGATTTCATCTAACTGTGCTTTGTTGAAGTTGCCCTGTCTACACATGTGTACAAAATGAGAGATGCAAGTAGTTTCAGAATTTTTGAAAGAATATGTTTTTTTCTCAATCTAGCCAAATTCATCTGTATTCTTTTTCTTTTTTCTCTCCATCACTTTTGTTCCTGACTATCCTACACTGACAATATAAAATCTACCAAGAATGGTAATATACAGAGTCTGCAAAAAAATGTATACACATTTCAGAAAGGCAAAAAACTTGTATAGATATTGTAATACTAAATTTATTTAGACATTGATATAAGATTAATACGAGTTACCTTTGGAATTTACAATCAGAAACGATGCCAAAAATGGTGGCCTTATCTTCTAGACATTTATTAGTACAGCAAACTACTGCTTGGGCAATGTTGATCAAAGTGTACAATGGGATTGCTGCACATGCATTTTCAATTTCTTGTCTAAGGGCTGCCAAGGTGATGCCATCTGTTAAAAAAATACTGTCCTACAGTAAACAGTGATATTACAGTTTGATAAAACTAGTTTTTCCTTTCCTGAAGCGTGTATACATTTTTTTTGACAGACTCTGTATATATACACACATGCAAGCACATGCACGTAAAATAGTTCTCAATTCCTAATGGCACCCCTAATAACATCGTTGGGATTATAAATGCCAGAATGTCATTAGCAGGGTCCTAATGATTGCACATTTAGGTGCACATAAAACTGATATTCACATGCCTGATCAAATTGTGTGTGTGTGTGTTATGTACTATAATTTAATGGTCTAGAGCCTCTCTCTTGATTCTGAAAAAGCACCCCAAAATTGAAGTTAGTATGTCTTTTGAAAAACTAATTAACTAGCTCAATTGTGCCTGAGGGACTTCCCCTTTCAGAAGGGTTTTATTCAGGAATAATAGCAACAATAAAATCCACCCATTACGGCATAAAGTTTCCTTAAAATTTTATCTCTTTTTGTCTAATCTAACTTGCTGGCTAATGGTAATCTTAGGGCTTGCAGATTTGAAATTTTAAGCAGCAAACTCTCTTAAAAATTAGATGTCATACACTAATGAGTTAGTTTCAGCATTTAAGCTTAGTACAAGTTAATTAAATCAAAGAAGTTCTGGAACTTACTAATTATTAAATCCAGAGGGTGACTCCCAAAGTCCTGGATATGAGGATAAACTACATCCAGTAGCAGGGCCTCAATTTGAAGTTTTGAAGAGTGTCGAACCACCTCTAAGTTGCTGTTGTTCTTAGATCCACCCTGACCTAGGGTGGTAGCATCTGTTAGGGTTCTAGCTGTGGGCAATAGTGAACAAAGGGGTTCTTCAAACTGGGGTTACAACCTTGAAAATATAAAAATAAATTAGAAAAATTCCCAGCAATTCATTTTCATACTAAAAAAAAAAAATTAAAATTGCTAAAAATACATTTAAGAAAAAAAACAAAACAAAATTACATAAGAAAATAAAATTTCTGCATTAAATAACCTATAGGGTGTTGATATGCCATTAAATAAAACAAACCCAAAGTTTTGAATTATAGTGTATGTGTTTGTGTATATATATCTGTATATATATATATATATATATATATATATATATATATATATAAGAAGTGAGATATATATATATATATATATATATATATATATATATATAAGTGAGATATATATATATATATATATAAAGAAGTGTGATATGTATATATATATATATGAAGTGATATGTATATGTGTATATATATATATATATATATATATATATATATATATATAAGTGAGATATATGTATATATTTTAGGAACCTTATGGCATACTGTGCACTAGTTCTCTGTATTCAACTCTTGCGAAAAGTGCCATTTGTTTTGCACAAACCTTCATCACTATAATCAAATGATATGTGTGGATAGTCTGGCTGTTGGTTCTAAGAACTGAACTGTTTGACCCTCACATATCAAACACAGTGGGAGTGACAAGTATATATATTAGATATAGGCAGCATATTTTCATTCAAGCAGGTTTGGTTAAATAATTTAGATGTATTACACATATTGATAAGATACCTTATGCTCTATAGTTCAATCTCAGAACACTTAAATGAACACGCATGTCCACATTCACAGCTTAGACAGATATTAGTTGGAAATACATTAGTACTTCATCAAAATAATAATATACTAAAACTTAAAATTCTGGAAGCCTTTTATATCAGAGAATTGTGGCCAAAATTAAATCATGTCAACTATGAGTATCGCAGCAAAGTTTTATGTAAAATACTAAATTTAAATTATCATTTTTAAATAGTAAAATAAAAATTACAAAAGTTATCCCCCTTGCATAGCTAAAAAAAAATTTCAATTCAAGTTTGGAACACTGTAAAACAGATAATGAAAAAAATATTTTAAATTTATGGAGCTACTCTATGCACATTCACAAATATTTTAAGCACCTGAAGATGGTCTCAGATGAGATTGAAAGTACTTGAAAAAATAAAATTTATTTGAAAGAAAATTTTTCTTAATCAATTTTCTACAGCCACCAAGAAGTTAAAATGTGGACTTGAAAGGATTAAAACTAAAAGAAATAGATATAATACATCTAAATATATGTATATATGTGTACATTTAGGCACCATCTCTTCATTCAGACCTGTTTCATTGAATAATATTGACAAAATTTGATACACTATACAAGAGTTAATACTTCTACGAAAAAGTTTCTTCACTGAATTAAAAGACATTAAACAAACTCTCATTAATAATGTCTTCCCTAATTACACCATTGATGGACAAATTAGATGAGGAATTAGAAATATTAACATAAATCAAAAAGAACATAAATACATTCTCAAATAAACCTAGACATATCAACCATAGTCAAATGCATTCTAGCTATAATCAAAATGAAAAAGTCCTAACAATTCTCATTAGTACTAGTACCATAATAAAACTATATACTATACTAAATTTCACACAAAGAACTTATTCTTATCCAGTAACTCTTCTCTGTCAACTAATGTTTTGGAAAAGACCAACATTGTATATCAGTTTAAATGTCCTTTGGGAGATTTTATCACTGACAAAAAAGTAAGTACATATGTTGGCCTGATGACCACAACATTATCAAGATGTCTTACACTTCATTTGTCAGGTACAGGTTCCATTGCACAATATCGAAAAACACGTTCCTATCCACCTCCACAATACAGGAAAATAATTGTTGACAACTACAATCATGAAAATAATAAACAAAAACTTCAACTTCTTGAGACCCTCTATATCAAAACACAACAAAATTTATTATGAGTGAAGTAACAACCTATTGAAGTGCATATAACAAACATTTAATGCCATTTTGCATTTCTACCAATTTCTGGTCAGCTCCTTTATATTGAAATGTTTGTTTTGCAAAAAAATTCCATAGCTATAACAGATAAATTTAAAATTTTAAAATAATTACAGAGCATGTTCATACATATTTTTTTAAAATCAACATCACAACAAAATGCAGATTTTATTGCAGTTACAATAAGTTTGTCTTTGTAATTTACCCCTGAAGGTGACCTTGGAAAAGATCAAAAGTACTTGGGTTAACAAAAACTATGGTGCCGCTTCCTTGATGAATTTCATCTTAACATCAAAAAACTGATTAGAAAACTGGAAAGGATCAGTATAAACATAGACATAATATGTCTATATTATTGAATGAAACATAAACACACACAGATATATACATATGCATGTCTGTGTCTGGTCACTCTGTATGACTACTACCGTTTAAACCAGTGCTATCTGTCGCATTGATGGGTCATAGCAACTGGTTGTCCCACTCGGCTTTTCTCATGATGAGGATGAAAACATTGTAAACAAGACTTATAAAAGAGTAGATAGACTTTATACGATCAACAGACATCTGGTACATTAGGATAGATTGGGCTCCACAGCTATGCGTGCAGCCAACGCAATAATGACATGTCATTACGGTGGTAGGGGTAGGTCTTCTGAGACTGAAATCAACAGCCTGGGCAGAGTGTTTGGAAGAATTTAAAACCAAAAGAGAAAAAGAGGCTTTGGTCTGTAGACAATTTAAAGATTATTTCTCTTTGCTGTTCTGATTTGCTTTGTGATTTAACTGCCTTACCAGGTTTGATTGAATCACTTAACAGACAATTATAAGTCTTAAGTTAGTTAAAATCAAGCATTGTAATTTGATATATTTTCTGTGCAAGGAAATCAGAAGAGTTTTTTTTTTTTTAGTCATGGGAATGTAATATAAATTCTTAATTCTCCCAAGCCAGATAATAAATTCTTCACTGAAAGTTTTCTCATTGTCAGAATCAGCCATCATATTGTTAGAAAGTTGTCTGTCTATTTTAAGCAGACAACTTTCTAACAAGAAAATGGGTGATTTTGACAATAAGTAAACGATGACAATAAAAAGATAGATATTAAAAACAAATTAGAAGAGAAAATATAACTTTTTGTGCATACAGAAAAAAAGGTGAAATGATCAAATCTGCCTGATTTCTGGGATGTGTGGTAAATTCAGATCTGCTTGGCATTTTTGAATCAGCATATAGACTCTGAACTTCTCGTATTAGCTTCTTTTTCTTTTTGCTTATAAGAATGAAACAGTAAATTCTGTGATTAAAAAGTGAAATAGTAAAAAAAGAAGGTAACTTCATCTCTATCTATAAAAGGCAGGATGTGTGTGTGTGTAACAAATGCATGGCTGCAATTTTTGATGGATTTGCACCAAAATTTACATGCACATGCTCCAAGTTAGCGGGAAGGCCAAGACTGACTTTGCATTTCCCAACTCATATCGATAGTGGAAATAATCTATTTTTTCATGCTTCTTACTCCAATTGGCTCATTCTCTTGCTTAAATTCAACGTTGATTCTGATTCTGCAGAACTGGGTTGGGTGTGAAAAAGTATTTGTTAACATTCTTTTTTCATTCGGTTTTTCCAGTTACGAGTCCTTTTTTAAAGCTGATCGTTTTGGGTTCATTTTGTTTAGTTCTTTTTTCATAACAGATTTAATGTTTAGTATAGAGCTTAGAAAAAATTTGCAGTGTGAGATAGGCAAGAAGTAAGGTATGCAGCAACATCAGCACGGCAAAGGGCACTCCTTTAAAGGCAAGGAAGGGCAAAAATATTTTAAGTCAAGTGATAGCGATTGCTGTATGAATCGTATGATTTTTGAATCAAGCATGCTGCTAGTTATCTTATATAAAGGGCTTCAAGGATTTTTAGTTTTTGCTTATTATTGTTTTTATGTAATATAGATGTATTTTCAACTAATATCTGTCTAATCTGTGAATGTGGGTATGAGTGTTCCTTTAAATGCTGATATACTGAACTATGCTCAGCCAAATTAAATGTAAGTCTTTTTGTTAGCATCATCATAGTAAAACCAACTTACATATTGATATATTTATCAGAGAAACAATCTCCTAAAGGACATTTAAATTGATATACAATGTTGGCCTTTTGCAAGATGCCAGTTGGTGGAGAAGAATTATTTTGGACAAGTAGGCTCGTATTCAATTTAGTATACCATAAAATTATTTTTATTTTTTTAATTGGATCAGTACATATTTTCCTTTTTATGACCACAAAAATGACATATACATACAATGCATATAAAAAAAAATATATCAGCAAAAATGGAAAAGTTACTTCCCTTATACTGGAAACAAAACAAAAACCACATGAACTTTGAAATCTAGAATGCTGCATAAGCAGTAAAAACTAACAGTTGAAATGTTTTGAATTCACAGAAACACATATACATATTCATGGACAGCTTAAACCCTCTGCCCTGAAGATAGTTGCAGATGAGATTGAAAGTACTTGGGAAAATAAAAACTAAATTAATCCACGAACTTAAAAGGATCACAACAAGACCTAATCTAAATTATTATAATTATGTCTAAATTATTTAACCAAAACTGTTTGAATATATATATATATATATATACACACACACACGTTTCATTAAAAGCAACTGACAAGGAACTGCAGTTATTTTTTTTATTTAATTTTCCTTGTATTGTAATTTTTTTTTGCTTCTGGACATAAATTATGTAGGAATTATCAGAATGTTTTGTATGTCCAATTGCTTGTGTCTGTACTTTTAGCCATTACCAAGGATGATTTTTTTTTTTTTTACTTGTGGCTGTGTTCATAGTTGATGTCTTTGTGTGTTGGGTTTTTTCTTTTTTAATAATAATGCTTTTGTTAATGCTTAATAGGATCAACTATGAACACAGTCACAATGTGCTGACCTTGTTTGGAATAAAACATTCCTATAACTCTAGATACATACATAGGAAAATACATAAATTCAGTTAAAAGTAAAAATGATATCATCCTTGATAATGGCTAAAAGTATAGCCGTAAGCACTTGGACAATCAGACATTTTCTACATAATTTATTTCCAGAAAAGAAACAGTTATTAGAACACAAGAAAAATTATATATATATATATATATATATTTGTGTGTGTGTGTATGCTGTGCTGTGCTTACGAGGACTGCAGAAAAATTCTTGGCCAGACCCACTCTCCAAAATTGGACTGAATGACCAAATATCAGATTTTTTTTTTTTTATATCTCATTTATTCAGGCTAAGGACTTTACGGCACTCCTTCTTCATGCTTATATATCTTTTGTCTGCTTGTTTCTTCTTTTTGCTTTTCCCAAAATCACTTGTCATATTTTCAGTCATGGTTATGCCAAAAATCATAGCAGTAAATAAATCATTTTGCTTTGGGTTACAGTGCCTGTCATTACAATAGCCTGTACAAGACAAGTGAAGAATAAAGAGACAGAAAGGTGTTGAGATGAAGGATGTAAGAAATGAAGAAAACCTTGACAGGACAAAGAACAAGGAAACGGTCATCTGAAATGACAAAGAATGAGAAGGAAATGGTAAAGAAAAACAGAAGCAGCTCCAATTGGAGCCAGAGGAATGAAAGAATATGGTAGATTTTAGAATATTGATTAAATATAGATTGAAAGAAAGAAAATCAAAAAAAGAATAAGGGAAGAAAAACAGTTGTTGGCAGAAAGAAAAACTTAGATGCAAAAATAAAAGCTTCAAATGAACAGATTGGAAAATTTATGAACAGAACAGGGAAAGAGATTAAGATAAAAAGAAAAAACCAAATAAGAAAAAAAAAATGAAATAAAAAAAGACAATAAAATGGATAAATTAATAAGCAAGTAAAAAGATGAAAAATGATGCAAAAAAATAAAAATGTATTCAGAAGAGTAAAAGGTGAGGTGAAATATTGCAGCGTGAATGCTAGAAAAAAATTTGTATTGCAACAGAGAACGTCAAAGTGTGGTTCTGATATGAAGAATATGAAGAAATGATTTAATGAAACAGACTATGATTTCTTTTTTTTTTTTTGTCTTCTGTTTCTCTTTTGCAGCAGCTGAAAAACATTTATGCTCCGTTGAATCAGAAGTACACTCCGGTTCTGCCTTAGGGATCCTTTGTGATATGTGTGTTGGAGAGGAGCATGCTGGGTACATCTCTGCCCACTCAGCTGTTAAATTGGAAATTGTTTGGCAACCTACCATTCCCGGTCCAGCGGAAACAGATTTTCTCATCACTTTTTCTGACACTCTATCACAATCTGTGAGTAACATTTTTACACATGGCATTCCACATTGGCTCACACCAATAAGTGATTCAAATTTTAAGCATGCCTGCTTTTTATTCAGTTTTGAGTGATTTTTCAACCTTGCCATTGTTTTTTTTTTGTTTGTTTTTAATTTTTTTTTATTTATTTGTTTTTATGGGGAGGGAAGAATTAACAAGGGAGTATAACAATGAGTCTTGTCATTTTGTTCATCTGAACACTTAATAAAACTGAAATATGTTATTAGTGACTAATTCCAGTGTCCCAAAACATTGCTCTATTTCTGTCAATAGATGGAATTAGGGATCATTTAACCTCTTAATTGCTGTTGTTCCCAGGTTCACCCTGACCCGGTGTGGTAGCACCTGTTAGGGTCTCAGCTATGGGCAAATAGTGAACTGGGGTCAAAACACTATCAAAATAGATTTTTATACTAAAAATTTCCAGCTATAGATTTTAATAGTAAAACAAATTCCAACAACAGATTTTAGTAGTAAAAACAAAATTCTATTAATAGATTTTAATAGAAAAAGAAAATTACCAAAGCTCCCAAGAAAATTAAATTTCAGCATTAAATGACCCATAAGGAGTTGAAATGCCATTAAACAAACCAAACCCAGGATTATTTAGCTTTAACTTTTAGCTTTTATTTTTTCTTTATACTAAAGTTTACCCAATACATGTTTCAAGAGCTATTTAAGGTTGGTGTTTCAGTTAAAATGATGAATACAGTGTGTAATGCGAATGGAAGAGAAGGGGGTCAGAAGTGAAGATAACAGTTGACCATTGACTTGAAGAGGTCAAGATTAAATATTCAAGGAAGCATCCTTGTGGGAGTCTCTTCAACAAAGTGGCTGTCCTTAGGAAAATACTGAGTGGAACTTTCTTACATTTGCAACATTGTGGAAATGGAAGTGGCATGGTGTATCCTAATTGTAAAGGTCTGAACTGGTGGAACTAAAGAATGGAGCACTCATCTAAACATTTGCTATGGAAGAGTAATGACAGGTTTACAACTGTGGAAAGAGGTTGCAGAGTGGAAGATAAACTTTCTCCCCTTTAAAAGAATCACATTTGATTATATCATAACAGCTGTCATATCAGTATGCTTTTTTTTTAAAAAATTGTCAGAATTAGCATAATTTTGTTAATTGATTTTAATATTGAATAAAGAATAAAATCAGCAACATTTTTAGCACCTCATGCTTTTTTATTTTAAGAACAATAAAAATGTGACTTTTTCTGAATTTCTGGAATGAGGAGTTATCATAATTTACATTGAGACTAATGTCCTCATCTTTGTTGTTATTATCATCTGATTGCCTTCTGTCTGAATTTCTGGGATGAGGAGTTATCATAATTTACATTCAGACTATTGTCCTTATCTTTGTTGTTATTATCATCTGATCGCCTTCTGTCTGAATTTCTGGGATGAGGAGTCATCATTATTTACATTCAGACTATTGTCCTCATCATTGTTGTTGTTATCACCTCATTGCCTTTTGTCTGAATTTCTGAGATGAGGAGTTATCATAATACATATTAAGATCAATGTCATCCTAAGGTATCGGTTGAGGTGTCTGTCAATCTGGTTAATGTTCAAACTCAAAGATTTCTCCTGGTCCAATATCCTAGAGAATTAAAGTAATGTTTGAAAAATTTGGTGGCACAGTAGTTGTAAATTCAATCTCAGGACCAGGTAGTTCAGACTCTGAGGAAACAGAACAACATAATAACTGAGCAGTACTAAAAGTAATAAGGTCTTCATGTCCCTAGACATGAACAGTGATGCAATAACAGCATCTACTTCTATAGATTAAATACAAAGCTCAGTTTGAAATTCTCCACAGGTTTATCTGGATCAACAGATGTGCCTGAAAATGTTCAGAGGCACAACAACCAAAGTGTTGTAATAATGACAGCAAAAATAAGGACAGTAGTTCAACTGTGAATAAGATTTATATAGTTTATAAAGAAGGTACGATGACTGATTACAAGTAGTTTTCAAAATTTTGCAGCCAGACATTTTTTACTAAATAATGTTCCACAGTCAGATACACCGATTAAGGTTGATAGTGATCAAATGAAGACATTACTTGAGAATGGTCAGCATTGTACAATAAGGGAGATATCCAGTCAATTCAAAATATACAAATCAAGTGTTGAGAATCATTCATTTCATCTTGGTTATGTTAGTCTCTTTGATGTATGACTTCTTTGTTTGTTTGCCAGAAGAAAACTATTGGTGCCTGTTTCTATTCACTATTATTCTCTTCTTTTTTTCTTTTTTTTTAAATGATACCTTAGCCACACATCCTGAAGTAGAGAATAAAAGAATGGGAGCAAAAATGAAATAAAAAGTGAACGGAAATAAGACAAAGTAGTTTCACTGGATGAATAGAATAAAAATGAGGTCCATACAAAAATTATCCAACCTTAGGGCATAAAAAAAAATCAATGTTGATTTCACAAATTTTAGTTAGTTTCCTTCAAAATACTCCCCTTGGGAGTTCACACCCTTCTCGCAGAGGTTCTGCCACTGCTGCTAACACCTCTGGAATGCTATAAAGCTTTGTTGTCGCTTCTCTCATAATTTCTTCTTGTGACTCAAATTGCTTCCTCTTCGGTGTGCTTGTCAGATTGGGAAAGAGCCAGACTTCACACAGTGTCAAATCAGGAGAGTATGGAGACAGTCAAACGATTGGTGTGTTGTTCTTGACCAGAGAAGCTTGGATTATGTGAGCTGAATGTGCGGACTAATTTCATCGACACTCACCTCATGCACAAATCCTCCTTTAAAATGGAATGCACTGATCCTGTGCTTATTTCCACTTCATGAGCAACATCCTGGCTTTTGAAATGATAGTCTTTCATGACTATTTGCCAGTTCTTCTCAATTGGCTCTTCATTTCAGTTCATGGATGGCCTGCCTGAGCATGCCTCACTCTCCATTGAGGTGCGACTATGTCTGAAGCAGTTTTACCACTCTTTGACCTGAGTTTTGTCCATGGCATCATTGCCAAAGGCCTGCTAAATCTTCTAGATGATTTGAGCTTAAGTATCACCAAGCTTTTGTCAAAACTTGATGCAATATCTCTGTTTAATGTGTTTGGTCATCTTACATGAAAAAGAAAATCTGATAAACACACGCTACATGTTTGTAGTTTAGACTTAACAGCCAGGAACTGACGTAGCCTACTGGCATGAAAATGTAGTATTTCATTCATTTCAATTATTATTTAGTAGAGTTTATTATTATTAAACTTATTTTCCCTAAATTCTTCTTTTCTAAATATTCATTTATCAGCACCACACTATATGTATCACTTTTTTAACTTTAGTTCACCAAATATAAGGACCAAGAGGCACTCAAGATAAAGGATTACTGGGTAAGATTATTGTTAGTGAAAGGGAAGGAAGTGGTAAGAAGTTCATATGACATGATCAATAATAGTTATGATTCAATGTTACTTATATATATATATATATATATATATATATATATATATATCTAATAATTTGTTGGTATATAATCCAAATGAATCCTATTAATACAATATAAAATATTAAATATTTCACAACTTCCTATCCCCTTTTGGCCCTTAGATGTGTTTCTTTTAACATGCCTTCTGCACCTGGATTCTGACATCCATTCACTCAAACACTTAAGGTAGATGGCCTACTGCTTTCCTCTATCTCTCTTAATCTAAAAGCTTCTTTGGTGCTCACTGATTGTCAGAATGAGGATAATTCTCTGACAGTTTTTCTGACTATTACATATTGTTCTTTTACAGTTTCAATAAAATCATTTTTCTCTCTGTGTACAAAATAAGGTCTGTTTTACAGTGTTAATATTTCTATGTGTTCAGGGACATTAAAACTTTTGTCTTTCTAAGCTTTCCTATTTACAGCATGAACAATGGAATGAGAAACTATGAATGTTATCTTTGAAACTTGATAATTTTATCTTATCCACTGTGCCATGTGTCCTTGAGGACACATGGCACAGGGGATAAAAGCACTAGTTAGATCCAGTGACAGAACCCAAAGAGTGGAGAACTTTGAAAGGGGAATTAACAGGAGATAACTGGCATCCATTAAACATGGCACATGGAACTAGAACAGTCTACCTCAGTGAGCAAAATAAAGGGTTCAGTTCAACATTCCAACCACCTGAAGAAGGCCAGAGTGTACAACAGCTGAAATGTTGTAATAAATATGGCAACAAAAATGAGGACAATAGTTCAAATAATGTAAATAGTGTACATAATACCCCATTTCAGAAATTTTGACACATAAAAATTAATAATCAAACAAATCCTTTTACCTCATATGAGGAATAGACTATTCCTTATAAGTAAAAGGTAAAAGGATTTGTTTGATTATTAATTATATTACTCTGTATAAACAAAATATATCAAGCTCTTTGTTGTGGATCAGTTCTAATATTTTCATATTACTAGGATTCACTTGGATTATATACGAATGGATTTTTTGCCATAGGTATATGCAGGTAGTGTAATGGTAGTTAGTAGGTTGGAATGAGAAAACTGGTAAGCAGAGTTGGAATTTCAGTTGTTTGTTATATTTATATGAAAGCCTTTTGGAAAGCTATGAATTCATTTCTTCACTTCCCAACCAGTGCCAGTACAAGGGTCTCATGTTCTCCCACCTGAATCTATGATACTAAATCTCAATTATCCTAATATCGTATTCATATAAAATACAAATTTTATTGTAACCTAATTATGTACGATAATTGTATTATCGATGAACAATTCAACAAGAAAAACTGAAAATGAATACAATGTATCTAAATACAAATTAGAGACATGTCATAATAGATCATTTCATCTAAAATAAATCAACAATTTTTGCAGCCATTTTTTAAGTCAACTCCGAATTTTTCTTGTTTAAAAGTTGAAAAATTTTAACACATTCAAGATTGCGTATAAAATTTTATGAATTTCATATAACATTTTTTCGAGATATAGCTTGAGCAAAACAAATTCATGGATTTGAATGTAAAATAAAAAGGCCCCAGAATGATTTCTTTAAGAGTCAGTTGTGTTTAGTTTAATTTGTAATGTATATAAATGTAGGTAGAAAAAAGCAAATATTGATAAGATAGCAAGGGTTATAAAGCAATGCTGGGGACCTATTTGGGTTTAATATGCACCAGCCATGCCCCAGCTATGGGTTAAATAGCAGTGCTGATTGGGCTCTCTAGCTGTGGATGACAATCAGTCTCAAAGAACAACAAATATGAATTCAAAACTCTATGTAGCCCTGACAAACCCTATGTTTTACAGGGTTGGAAAGGATTATGGAGTACATGATGAGGTAGGGATTGGTATTAACAATGTCCACATTATATAGCATCCAGTGAGAATCAATACAACTACACTTGCAATAGTGAAGCAAAACTTGTTTGTTAATCATGACTTTATGGCAGGCATAACTAATGTTCTATATTTACTGTCTGGGAAAACATGGCAGCAGTTTTTGCTGACTTACCTCCTGAAGAGAATGAAGAGCAGTAACCTAAAGTAGAAAACACTCTGGGCAGTTTTAATCTTTTCTTAATTTGTTGTCTTGCAATGACAACTATCAAAGAATAGAAGTCTGTCTACATTTAGAACATATCAAATTCAAATTGTGTTGCTATTTAAATGAATCAATCCAATAACCCTACTGGTAATAAGGGAAGCAACTTATGTAAGTATTTAAAAGATAGAGGAATTATATGACTGTAGCATCACATTATCTCAACTTCAGGTTGTGGATAATACAAGGCTCTGAACACTATAATATTAATCTTTTTAAATCTAGCATCAATTGTTATTTATCCATCATATCCTTGTAATCTTCGCTTCCAACTTTCTCTTTTTATTTTCATATCACACACCTCATTTGGGCTTATAGCCATATCTTATTGAAATACCAGTTCTTGTACAATAATTGAAGTTAAACAATGTCAAATCTGGTTAACTGATTGGGAATACCAGGAGTTGTAAGCTGGGATGTGTGGCTGGTGTAATGGATACAACCTTGGAATTGTTAATTGAAGTGCCAAGTTCCAATTCCAATCAAGTTTGTTATAATCACTTATGCACAAATACTCTTGGGAAGAAATATGAATGCACCTCTTTCTCCACTGGCTATGGGTTAATTAATAGGACTTGTATAAGTAAATCATTAGCTGAAAAATTCATCCAATCTAAAAATATTTTCTGCATTTAAAAACCTGCAAAAGGTTGATGAACCATAAAAGATCAATCACACCTCATTTAGTAACCCTCTACCTTGAGTGGCTCTTGGGTCTTGTATTGGGTGAACATTTTTTTTTTTTTTAAAATACTGAGTTGATTAAATAAGCATGATGGTGTCTCTTGAAAAGCTCACTTTTTATATTAGTATTTAGGTAAAAATTTAAATGTGTCTCTTGAATTTCCTATTTACTTTGATTTTATTTACTAATTTTTTTAAATTCAGTATTTTACTTATTTTTTATTTATTTATTTTTTAAATTTATTTTTCTGTAGGAATAGATAGATTTGCCTATCACCTGGTTCACACTGATTCCCTGTCTTTTGAACAGGAGTAGAAGTTGATCCCTTGTTTCATGTTTCAGATTGTGTTTCTGGTTCCTTCTCCTGAGGCCTTAATAAGAGTCACTGTCTTGATATTTTAGCAATCTGACTGTCTGGATACTAAGATTCTTCATCTTGAAGTTGGAGTTTTCTGGTTGCTGCATCTTTACTGAAAACAAAAGGCTCCAAATTCTTTGCCTTCTCTTCTCGAAAGTTGTATAATATCAGGATTTCTTACAATGCCATATTGCGCATGGATAGGTGTCCTTGTAATCCTTTCTGGTGCACAACCCAGAAGCCACACTATGCTGCTGTCTCTGACACCTTCCAGCCAATTCTTATTGCCTTTGACGATCAGCAATGACTATTATTCTTGATCTTTTCCAACTTAAAAGCTTTTAACACCTTGCATTTTAGTGGCATTAACACCTTGCTTGGAGTGAAGTGATTAAAAAAGTATGTTGTTGATATTTTTAAGTCATTTCAACAGGAAGGATCAGAAGAGAGAAAGAAAGTTTGAATGAATTTTTGGTATGAATGTTTTCCTTGAAGCAGAAATCAAATCATCTGTAAACATAGAGAGGGGAGCAGTATATCAAGGGATTTGTCTAACATCAAAGAAAGAACTGAACTTTGTGACACAAGGTTTGGTGTTCATGCCTGAAGCCCATCATCAACTCACTTTCATTTCCTTTCTGTTTGTCCACAATAAATCATTAAATATATGAAGAGATGATAAAATCCTCATATAATATGAATTTTTTCATTGTTATTCCTTTCTGTTGTGTTTCTTTCAATTCATTTCTAATGAGATTGATTAGTTCCCTTGGCAAACAAAAACCATACATTTAGAAGGCAGCATTGTATGCCGACTCACCAAATGATGATCACTTTCTCAAGACTGCTCTTCTTATCTCATCGTATACAGTTTATGAAGGCATATATTTTATCTTTCTAGTGTAGTTTTGTTTCTTTAAAAGTAGGCAGCTTTTTTATTTCCATTGAATTCTAGCTTTGATTGATTATTGACTCACAAAGACCTCAGATATTTTAATCTTTAAATTTTGTTCTCTGATTATTTTTTTTTTCCTACTGGTTGCATTTTCTCTTAATATGAAGTCGAACTGTGGTGTACCTTTTATCCACCTTGATTTAAATGCCAGGAATTCTCTGAGTAATGTAAAAACAGACAATGGAAAATGAGTACCACAAATCCAAAGGAAGAATAGCAAAATATACTTTTCAGATACTGAGGCTTTAAAGGATTGACAGATAAAACAGCTCCAGAGTGCTTCTTAATTTTTACAACCCCCCATGATAGGGAAAGCTGGACACTTCCACCCATAATGAAAAAAAAAAAGCTTAAAACAATTGGGACAGAACTCTACCAATGATGGACAGAGCATGTGACAAATGAGAAAGTTCTAAAGGAGAATAGGAACTGAAAATCAATCCTTATAATAATTAGATAAATTCAGCTGATATTTTAGGTAGACATGAGGAAAGAAGACTTGTACTATTTAATATCTGCAATACTTGTCAAAGGCGAGCAAAGTAGGAGAAAGCAATGTGTAAACTACTTGACAAGTTTAAACAAATGGATTTTGGTTGAAGTCATGAAAGAGCAAGTATTACTGAGAACAACAAAAAACAAGAAAATATGGAGGACCTTAACTGTTCATGTCTTGAAGGCACTTGCCACACAGAAACAGAGAATCTATTTGACAAGTTTGAGCAAATGGATGGAGGAACAAATATCATAAAGGCCAAGATGTTATAAAGGAACAAGTATTACTGAGAGTAACAAAAAGCAAGAAGCTGTGGAGGACCTTAACCGTTCATGTCTTGAAGGCACTTGCCACACAGAGAGAGAGAACCTATTTGACAAGTTTGAGCAAATGGATACTAGAACAAGCATCACAAAGACAATGATATCATTAACCAAAGGCAAGAAACTGTGGAGAACCATAATCATTTACATCCTGATATAGCATGTCAGAGAGGGCAAATTTGTTTATTGCCTGGTCTTATATTCGGTCCTTTCATAGAATTTAAAGATGTTTGGAATATTACAAAAATAGTGCTGTTATTTAATTTTCGGTGCATTGAGAATAGTATGTCATTATTTGAAGGAAAAAGTACTTACATTTTTTTTAGAAAATTTATTTTTAACAATATGTTGAAAGTAATTCTAATAATTCAACTGTCTGGCAGTGGAATAGCAGACAACAGGATGTGTGATACAGAAATTTGGAGGTGCATGTGAATAGTGAAAGACACTTTACAGAAACAAAATATTCTTGTGCATCTATCTGTCTCTTCAGGATGTGGGGAATCATGGCTCTCCAGAACTTCCTGTTCTTTGTGGCTCTTAATAAGTTTTGTCATTTTACTTTCCTAGTCCCTATTCTACCAACCAATTATGCAAGCTTGTTAGATAGGTTAGTAACTGCTTTCCTCTTCGTTGCCTTTAGTATGTCCTGTGAGTGTCAAATTCTCCAAGCCCTCTTTCCTTATGTGCTTTACAAATTTCTATTGTCTCTTTCTGATTCTAAGTATAAGAATTTTTTATTTTCATTATCCCTAAAACTTCTTCATTACTTACATGTTCAATCTATGGTATTCTCAGCATCCTCCTGTAGATTGAAAAATAGCATTAGAATCAAAGATAAGAGATTGTAATGTAGCGTCTCCAACCCTATATGACAATGAAAGCTGGATGGTTTTGTTACCAATGAGAAAAAAAAAGGATTTTTTTTATTACTGATGAATATTGAGAATGCCATAGACAGAACAAGTGATAAATGAGGAAGTTCTAAGGGGAAAAGAACTGTTCATAACATTCAGAAGAGTCAGATATTTGCATATGATGAGTTAAAAATATCATAGAGCATAGAAGAATATTTTATTAGTAAGATGAGAGAAACTAAAGGAAGGCCAATCTCTTAAATCGACTCAATCACTGACCCAAGTGGAAAACATGTACCATTAGGTAGGCTTATGAATAAATTGCTATCATTTCAATAACAACAATTACAAACATTCTCTGTAAAATATTCAGCTAAATTTTGTGGATCATGTGACTTGACTAAATGGTTATTATATTTACGATCGTTTTCTGTTTTTTTACAATTTTCTGAGGTTAAGTTTCTAAGAGGATTGGTCATTTAACCATCTTTTATTCATTTGATTGAATTCACTTGAATCTAAAATATAATTGGTATCCATCTCTTCTTGGATTTAAAATGTACTTTGTTCATACGCTTCATTCAGCATTGTCAGAAACCTAATGACCAGATACTGTGAAACACTAAACAGACTGAGAAGAAGCTATTTGTCAAAAAGGGACCAAGGAGTTTATATAAGGGTATTATCCTGCTGCATGACAACAACAACATCCCACATGTGGTTAACCACAAGACTCTACTTAGATATATTTTCCAAAAATTGATTTTGAGTTAAAAGTCAAACCTATAAACTCAATCAAAATTGAGGTTTGCATCAATTCTACTCTAGTTCCAGCGTTCATTAAAAGCACTAACCTTTTGACAAAAGATAAATAAAATAATAAGCACATTATTTACATTATTGAGACTATTGTCTTCATCTTTGTCGCCATATTTATCGCAACATTTCGTCTGTTGTATGCTCCAGCCTTCTTCAGGTGGTTGGAATGTTGAACTGAACCCTTTATTTTGCTCACTGGGGTAGACTGTTCTATTTCCAATTGACATGTTTAATGGATGTCAGTTACCAGTTATCTCCTTTTAATTTCCCTCTGAAAGTTCTCCACTGCCTTAACCGGGTATTGAACTCACATTCTTTGGGTCCTGTCACTGGATCTAACCAATGACTTTATCCACTGTGCCATGTGTCCTTGTCCAGTGAGTGAAATAAAGGGTTCAGTTCAACATTCCAACCACTTGAAGAAGGCCAGAGCATATAACAGCTGAAACGTTGTGATAAATATGGCGACAAAGATGAGGACAATAGTCCGAATAATGTAAATACTGTACATAATACCTCATCTCAGAAATATAGACAAAATAATAAGCAGCAACCAAAAAACAAAATATTTTATATGCACATGACTAACCAACAGGATACGATGGGTTAAACATTGAATTTGGATGCTCCTTTTGATATATACTCTTGAATTTGAAAGTTGTAATTGCACAGCTCTTGAAGTAGTAAAAATAAAAATCTGTGGGTCAAATGCTACAAATTTGTAGGCTGTACGTAGGTCAAAAAACAGTCCTTCAAACACCACAGTGAGCAAAAACAAAACAAAACAAAACCTGTCCCGTTGTACTAACCACTTAGGTTATATGTAATTTGGAATTGTCAGTAATTGGTTAAGGTGGAAAAAAAATACTTGCATGATGTTCTCTATATAAAGTAAGAAGTCACATGAGCTTTTTTGTGAGCGGGTAATGTGTGGTATGTTGCCGCTTGGTTTGATGAAGTAAGCTGGCATTTTCTCCACCACAGTTGTGTTATTATCACATCAAGTAGTATTATTTGAAGAAAAAAATTATTGGAATTATTGTCTCTTTGTCGATTTTTTATTAGAATAGAATATAAAGCATATGATGAAAATGCCAGCATTTTTGTGGTCTTTATTGATATTAATATCACCATGATTAGAACTTTTGAAATTATTGCCAAGAATATCTAGTTTCTCATTTATTATTCCAAAGGTAATAAGGATAAAAATAATTACTATTTGTGTATTTGTGCTAATAGATTTTTATTTTATTTTTTTATACTATGGGGGTTATTAGGTTATCTTATGACAATGTCCAAAACCTCCACATATATATTTAGTTTGGGTGTATATTGGCTTATATAAGGAATAAAAGAAAATGCACTGAGTGTTAATAAATACAAAATATATCTTTATATACACAATATAATAATACAGAAGGATAAGGTGAAAGTTGAAGTTTTAAGAGATCACATGTAAAAGTACTTGTGTATACTAGAGATAGAGAAAGAGTCCAAGAGGACTTATATATATATATATATATATATATATATATATAAGGTTAATGGTGGCCAGAGTTGAATTAGACCAGGAAACACTAGTATTAAAAAGTGCTCAATATATGTGTGAAAAAGAAATAAAAATAACATGTTGAGCTTTCATCTTTAAAAATTAAGAGATCAGTTGAATCCACTTCTTGGTTTCAACCTTATGGTATCCTCATATATATATATCCCTTTCCTTAAAAATTGCTTTGTTTACATTAGGATAACTGAGCAGATATGTCTATTTCAAGAGTCAGAGAAAAAAAATCTGTGCTTAAAGGCACTATTTAGCTTTGCTTGACTATCAACATACTGTGTAGCCAAGAGGTCAAAGCATCTCAGATCTAATGACAGTTTCCCCTAGGGAACTCATTTTTCTGTCAGAGAGAGCATATTTTTCTCTAATAAGATTTAAGATTTCTTGAATATTAAGGTCAGTAGATGAAAATGAATTTAGTGTTTAATAAATAAATGGAACAGTATCTAGCCCCCCCCCACGAGGGTTGCATGTGGCACAAGGCCGAGTTTATCGTGTGTTTCCTGAGCCCATAGGCTCGGCCAAAAAATGCCCGTATAACCCGTATAAACGAGATCGGGTTGGTCATTTTCCCCGAACGAGATTCTGCCCTTTGGCGGAGCCTCGTCCAGGTTCCTTTCTGCTCAGATGCAGAGAGTTCGACCGTCAAGCCGAGAAGCTCGGCTCGATTAATAAATGGAACACCTCCTCAAATATGAGTATCCACTAAAAATAATGTTTAAGTAATAGAAAAAATAATGTGTGTATCTGTGCGTGTATATCCAAATATAGTAATTATCATTTGACCACTTGGTGAAGGAAGATATGTTATATTTTCAACATAGTAAGAAACAGTTTAACCAAGTCAGATTTCCCTCTCGTCAGTCAAATGTTTTTCTATTTTGTCTCTTTGTATGTTATGATTATCACATTATTGGAAGATAGACAAAATTAATTTATTGTCTCTAATTTTGGTGATTATCCATCTATGTACAAATCTATAGATTTGCTCTGAGAAGGCCTCTCATTTCTCATTGACTCATGATATCCTTATTGTGAAAGCTTTTTGATTGGTTGGTTGAAGTATCTATTTTTAGAGATTGGGAAATGTTGGTTTCCTTGTTATTGTTTGTTTATTTCTTTTCTTACATCAATCTGATTGTTTGGTTAAACTATGGCTTTGTTTGCCTGGTGATTTTTATTGTCTATTTTTAGGAATGGTGAAATTTTGGTCTTGTTATTTTTATTTATTTCTCTATCACCACAATATTAATGTTCACTCTGAACTTGAGCATATAAAGAATATGGCAACAGAGAAAACACATTTGATGAAGAACCAGGAAAAGATAGCTGAAATTCCTTGGACATATAATGAGGAAGAAGGCTTTGAAAAACCTAACCCTCAAAGGACATACTGAAGGCAAGATAGATGGGGGAAGACAGCAAGTCACTTACCTGAAAAACTTGTGTAAATGGATGGCGGAACAGAGTGAACTCCAGTTATGCTTTTCACTTCCTAGTTATCAAGCTGGGATCAAAGTGTAGTATTTGTCACCAGAGCCAATAAATTGCATTTGGTCTCTCAGTTGTGTTACTCTCTGAGGCCAGAACACAACAAATAAATAAGGGATGCTTGGTCCTGGGGGATTCCAATCCTGCTCCAGCACCTCCTCACTGGACCAAAGAGGGAGGATTGGTGGTTAAATGAAACCAGCATGACACTGGTTTCAAAGACTGGACATTTTTTTACCTTAGCCCATGTATGTGTGCTTGGGCTCCTCACTTTAAACTAGCCTTATACCATATTCCGTCACTGGGTTGGGGAAATGAGTAAATGCAAAGTGTAGTATTTATTCCCCTCATTTTCAATGGTAATGGTCATCAGCAAGAGGAAAAGACCAAGACATGACTTCAAAACTGGAGATATGAACATTAAGCAGGTACAGAAGTTCAAATATCTTGGAAGTGTTTTTAATAGAAGATGGAAAAGTGACACAGAGATTCAAACACACATTGGATTAACGAATGATGCCTTCTAAAAGTGCTGAGAAATTGAAAAATTTCATTAGAAACAAAAAAAAGAGTGTCGGATTATTATACATGCTCTTGTATGGCTGTGGATGAGAAGAACAGAAGGATATTGAGAATTCTATGAACAGAGTGAGTAAGTAATGAGAAAGTCTTTAAAAAAATATGGCAATGGAAATCAAACATACTCAAAATCAAGAAAAGATAGCTGAAATTCCTTGGAAATATAATGAGGAAGGATGGCTTGGAAAACTTAAACCTCACAGGGTATATTGTTAGAAAAGCGACATTGGGAAAGACAGCAAGTGACTAACTTGATGAACTTATATGAATGAATGGCAAAACTGGGGGTGGAGGCCTTAGTAAAAAGAAAAAAATCCTGCTAAGAGCCACATAAAATGACATTATGGAGAGCTGTGATGGCCTTTGTCCTGAAGGGACATGATGCATAGAATAGACACCCTGTACAAGGCCCAAGAGCCACTCAAGGTAGAGGGTTACTAAAGGAGGTTGTTGTGTGAGTGGTAAGGGTAAGAGAGTTTACATGAATATGTGGGGAAGATAATGGTTAACACTAGATGTGAACAAGATAAGATTGTATTGGTTGGAAAAGCATGAGGTTGGTTCGTTTCACTGTAAGCGGCATGGTGGGTCTTAATTGTGAGGATTAGTGCTGGGGGAACTAAGGAATGTAGCTCACATAAACATCTTTCCATGAAAATAGTGATAGAGTACCAAGAGGCTTGTAATGTGTTTCATCTCTGGGAAAAGGGAGCATGCAAATATGTGGCAGTACTGAAAAGTTCTTTGGTCATTTAGTAAAATTTTAGGAATTGGATTGGGCAACGATCATTGCAACTTCCTCTCATGTTGCCGTAAATCCATTCAGAAGTAAAGTGGAAAGAAGGAAGTGTGAAAGAATGTTAAAGAGAACCTGATAGAAAATTGTCAAGACAGAATCCTGAATCTGTATTCTAAGTCTGGATTTTTTATTTTTATGAAAATCGCAACTGATTTACATCCTGAAAAGACAAATAAAAATCTTCAAGGCTACAAATTAAAAGACTTCCAGTCGTGAAGAGAATTTATTTCGATTACTTGACCAGACGGCAAAGAATTGGCAAAAATATTTTTCATGCTTAATGACTCTGATGTTGGTTTTATTCCAATAATTTTTTAAGTACTGAGAACATTGCCAAATTAAAAAAGATATATATGGTTAAATATATTATAAACCAAGGATCTTTTTTTAAAACACTGTCCCTTCAAGAATTAGCTGGTCATGGCTCTCCACAGATTCCTTTTCTTTATATCATGTAAATTACCATGACTTCTTGGAAAAGATAATGGAGTAAGTTCCCATAGCTTCCTCCATTGTTTGGAATTCACTGTTTTTGAGCAAACTGGTCTCCCCTGCTCTTTAATCCTTACCTGATAGGATAAGAGACAGATTCATGCATCTTCCAAGGGCATTAGTGTTGAAATGTGCACAATAGACTAGCCTTGATTTTGAGCTAAGTGAACCTAATCCACTTTCCATGATAAACGAAAGATATGAAATTGTAATGTAATATTTATGTTGTATATAATATATGTAACGGCTGCTGTATTTAGCAGAGACTTTCAATACAGTAGCATGAGTAGTAATAACGAGCAAATAATGTGGTCTGTTCATATGCACTTAAACATTATTTGATGCAAATTCCTTAACAATAATAACCTGAAGGTTTTGCAAAAACTCCAAATGCATCTTTGCAATTTCTGAATAAAGCAAAAAGAAATTTATTCCATAATAATACTGAGGGAAAAAATTATGTATCGTTTTCCTTAGTTGTTGATCTATCTAGAAATTTATAGTGAAATATTTTCTTGATGGTTATAAACACAAAATCACACACTTACATACACCCAGACATGCCAAAAGTCATTGGATAATATTCTTTAAAGGTAATAGTATATGGCACTACCATATCTTGAAGTTAAGTAAATGCTGAGATCTATATCCTTTATACTCTAACAACTAGTGAGTCAATGTCAATAACATCTAAGTTACTCGCAGCATGCTGATATGAGTTATTACAGTTTGAATAGTTCATGATTATGAGTTTAATCAAACCTTTTATTGGGAGTACTGAAGTGAGTGGTAAAAAAAAAAGACATCAGAATGTGAACAATCTACCACTGTAGATTAAATGTTCAATTTCAAATTCCTTGAAGGTTACCTCAATTTGACATCATTCTGTCTATCGTAACATCTGTGTAATTGGGTACTTGATGGAAAGCATTTGTCTAGAATTGTCTTTGGTAATAGACGAGTAAAACTCTCAAATCAAATCTACATTCAATGCAGGAATAGCTTGGTGCTTATCCAGCTAGTGAGGTCAGTGTTCTTTAGTGTTCATGGAATATAGTTAACGCAATAACAGTAGGCACAGTGCCTCACCTGGGCTTGTGATGTTTTCAATCCTTCAGGTGTCTGTTAATTCAGGTTCACCATTTTTTTCTTTTATTAAATATATTTAGACATTTCAATAACTTATTTACCTCTCTTGATGTTTGCACATGTGTGTACATGATAAAATTTTAAAAAATTGCACAGTATGTAACCTTAGCATTTTTCACTTCACATGTAAAAATTTAAGTTTCAGATGAACATAACAATTTTTTTAACTTGGCAAAAACAAGACCCTGATGATGATATTGTGCTAATGTTGAAAGTATTTGGAATAAAATGAATATGGATCAACCTGGTAATTTTCTTTCTTCCTTTAATAAGGATACTAAGAATCTTGTCCATAATTATGAGATCTTATTAAAACTTACCAAATAACATAATCCACGTCACTTTAGGATCTTCAACAGTTGCAACAACTAAAATGGATAGTACATGTAACTCGGAAGAAATAATAATGTAATCAAGATATTGACATTCCATATTAAACAAAATGTTAGGAAGGAATCTTCCATCAATACTGAAAGCATGATAACAGTGGACTTGGGAAACCAATTTTCCTGAAAAATTGTTTTAATAGAATGTTTTTATAAATTTCAACTGAAAGTAATGTTGCCTACTTGGTCAAAAAATGCTGAATGTTTACTTATAAGGAAACAGATGATATTACCATTACTTGATTTTCAATGGCTTTTGAGATATAACAGTTTAATTGCTACAGTGTATATTCAGATTTTTCAACAATCCAGTCAAACACTAGATTGAATTGAACTCTATTCTATCAAGTGCTTATATCAGCCATCTAAAGAGTTCAACTTTCTGACTACATGGAACTTTTGATATCATCAGTGTTGCTTTTTTGATATTTCTAAAGTAAAATTTCAGTTTACTGCAGTTAAGAATCAGTCTCTATTCTGAAGTCCTGAAGAGGACAGTAGAATGGAATGGTCTCGAAACTGTGTGAATAACATTAGTTAAGTTTAAGAAAAGATTTCTCATCAGGAATATCATTCCTCCTATATGGCAGTAAATGTTGGACAATTTTGGGCATACTTGAGGCAATGGAGATGTGGTTCGAAATAAGAAATTGAAAAAGACAGCTGTGATATATGGGCTATATAATAAGGAAAAAGAATTTGAAGAATTTTACACCCACAGGACATAGTGAATACAAGAGGGGGAGAGTGAAACAGTGAGTAACCTATTTAGCAAGCTTGTGTAAATGATTGGCAGAACATTGATTGGGAAAGATAGTAAAAAAGCAAACGTTGCTAATAGCTACAAAGAGCCACAATCACCCAATCGTGAAGGGACATGATAGATAAAAGGAGAATGATTCTGATTGACAAAGTTTAAAAATGGTTGCTTCCATGTTATTTATGTTTGCAATGATTTGTTTTCATAGCATTTATAAATAATCATCGTATATCTCATAAATAATGGACTGTTTTGATTGTGTTGGAAAGAGGGGGGAAAATGAACGTAAGAAAGAAGGTAAAGAAAAGGAGAAAGAAAGAATCAGATTGCTAATAAAAACAAATACTATACTTTGATCTTAGCCAAAGGGCTGAGAAATTATTGTATTTTCTTGCCACCCCATGCTGGCAGAATGTGACACAAGGACTGTTCACTGTGCGGAACCCGAGTGTTACACCCAGGCCAGGTTCAAAACTAGCACAGCCCCACCCCCACACTAACTATCAGCTTCACTAGCATTGGTATTACTACTGATCTCCCTCCTCTTTAGTGAGGGAGGTACTGCTGCAGGCATCTGTTTTCCGAGAATGGTCTCCTTCTCAATAATATTTTAAATTGCACTGTCCACAGACATACACAACTGAGTTGCACTCTGTTGAAAGACAGAGACACAAATGAGAGATGAAATGTAGTTTATCTGCCCTAGAGCAGATACTACCTTTTGATCCCAGCTGAGAAACAATGATGACCATGATAATAACTCCACTATTTTTCAGATACACTGTATCAAATGAAAGTAACTGAGTAAGGTAATCATCAAAAATCCTGTTACCATGAATAAAATAATATCATATTCTGAATTATTTTAAAATTATTATTAAGAGAAATGTTCATAAGGCAGGGCTTTAACTAGAAAGGAAGGAAGAAAGAAAGAAAGACAGAGGGAAGATTAAAGTGTTTGATGCCTCCTGTCAATAAATTATAAATAATGGACTCTTCTGTTTTGATTGTGTCAAAAAACAAGAGACATACTCTACTTGGTTTCAGTAAGAAAATGAATGAAAGAATGAAGGGAAGATAGAAATGTTTCAGTGAAATTAATTTTAAATCTTTTTATTTGTACCCCCTTACTTCTTGAAATAACAACCAGTAGTCATATTTATGGTTGTTATTGCAATATTTTGTTAAAGTTGTTAAGCTCAAATATTTAATGATACAATAAAGGAATTTCTATGGATATTTGATTGTCATGGAACTCTCCACGAGCTTATTCAGTCATGAACTTAAGAATTGGAAGCACAGTGGATAATGGATAGCAGCTCGGATTGAGGAATCAGAGAGCTGAGTTCAAATTTCACTCGAATCCATTACATTCACTTAGGTGCTAATACCCTTGGGAAAGGCATGAATCCTCTTCTTCTCCCAGCTATGGGTAAGTAGCAGGACAGAATGGGTTCTTTAGCCTTGGATGGCAACTAGTCTGCCACAGAAAGAAATGGCAACCTATCATGGAAAAAAAATCTACTTCGTCAGTCATGTATCTTTCGATACATGATCGCCTAAGCATGTATCATGTATGGTATATAACTGACTGAACTTAAGAATTAAAAATCATCAGAAAATTCAAATAGGAAAAGTATGAAATTTACATGGTTATTTTTAATATATTAATAATTGTAATAATAATAATAAAAATTCCAATTTTGAGCCAAGATATTCTTTGGCCTTCAAATTAAATTGCAGGAATATGGAACAAAGAAATAAGGTTATTCAATCATTGACTCAAGAATTAAGAACCATGAGAAAATTTAAATAGGATATTTATGAAATTATGGTTCTTTCTAGTAAAAGTTATTTTATCATTGACTTAACTATATCGTGTTGAGACATTAGTTCACATCTGATCACTGAAATTAAGCAACACTAAACTTGGTCAGTACCTAGATGGGTGACTGCTTAGGAATACCAGGTGCTGTAAGTTCGGGCATTCAGGCAATGTAATAAATAATGGCTCAAAATTGGAAATCGAAGAACCAAGTTTTAATTCCAGTTGGGTTCATTATATTCATTTATATGAATATATGACTGAGAATGGTAGCTATTCACCTCTTCTCCCCTCCAGATGTGGATTAAATAGTAGGACCCGTATCAATAAAATCAATCCAAAAATCAAAAATCCAAAAATATTTTCTGGCTTTAAATAACTTTCAAAAGGTTGATAAGCTGTAAAAACCAAATCAATATTATTATCATCCAAGATTTGTTTCCTTCCTGCATATTCATGATATTTAAAAACAATCATTTCCTCATCAAAACTTCTGAGAACAATGTTGGTCTGTATGAACAAGGACTGATCATTTGCCAAATGAAGTGTCACAAACTTTTTATCGAAGTTTGAAATCAGAAAGAGAAATCCAACAGAAAAACTATTTTTGTTGAACAGTTAATAATTCAAACTTGTAGTGTTGTGAATTAAAAAAAAGTCTGGCAAATGAAGAACTATTTGATAAAATGGTTTGTAGCACACAACTTAATTGATCTTACATATCTGTAAGTCTACCCTTCATCCATGCTTAGAATATTGCTGCTACATATGGCCTGGTGCTGCTGATATTTACCTTGAACTCAGTGATAAAACCCAAAGAATCAGCAATATTATTAGTCCTGATCTGGCAGCTCAGCTTCAGTCACTTTCCCAACACCGTAAAGTTGCCTTTCTATGTCTTTTCTATGAACACTTCATGGTAACTATTCAAATGAGCTTTTTGCTATGGTACTTTTATAATTTAAATACAGTATTAGATGGACATCAAGATTTCATCAATTTACAGTTGAGTTGTCTAGATGTAACTGTAATTTCTTTGCAAATAGCTTCTTTTCTCATACTTCTCACTTGTGGAACTCCCTTATCGTTCTTATTATTAATGTTTCTGTTCGTAATTCTTCCCCACCCTGTAAACCCTTGTGTTTTATTGACTTCTTTGCAAGGGGTGATACCAATATAAAAAAAAATTTTTGGAAACTATTTATTTATTTATTTATTTTTTTTTACAGTAAGAGTCACCCTGTACAAGGCCTGGGGGCCACTTGATGTTGAGACTTATGTTAAGGGTTAGTTTATAATGGATAAGAGGGGAAGATAATGGTTAACTCTAGACTTGAACAGGTTAAGATTATAGTGATCAGGGAAACATCCACTTGGGAATCTGTTCTACAGAACAGTTGTTCGCAGGAAGAATCTATTTGAGTGGAACTTCTCGCCGATGACATAGGAAGGGAATATAAGTGGTTTTTACTCTGTAAGTGGCATGGCAGCTCCTAGCTGTAATGGTTAGACATGGCTGAGCTAAGGAATGTAGTTTTGTTCTGTTTGGTTTTGGTATATATGTCAGAAAAATATAAATACTTTCCGGACACCTTAAAACAAACTGCAATAAAATATGTAGGAAGGTTTAGTGTATTAATGTTTTTAATGTAAAGTTAATTGTCTGTCTATATCTCTGAGATGAGGTATTATGATTACTTGCATTATTTACATTATTTGGACTGTTATCCTCATTTTCATTGCCATATTCACAACATTTTGGTCATTGTACACTCCGGCCTTCATCAGATGACTGGAATTTCAAACCAAACCCTTTATTTCGTCCACCAAAGTAGATTGATCTAGTTCCACGTTCCATGCCTCTTCCAGGATGTCTCAGTTATT
This sequence comes from Acanthosepion pharaonis, assembly GCA_903632075.3. Lineage (NCBI taxonomy): Eukaryota > Metazoa > Mollusca > Cephalopoda > Sepiida > Sepiidae > Acanthosepion > Acanthosepion pharaonis. The sequence continues at coordinate 113,423 of CAHIKZ030001846.1, forward strand.
TCCCTTGAATGCAACTCTCTAAGTTTTGGTTCAACACTGCTGTGGCCTGGTATCAATCTCACAACTCTTTGGATCTAATCACTGGATCTAAGCGATGTCTTTATCCGCTTGAGGACGCATGGCCCAGTGGGTAAAGATGTTGGTTAGATCCAGTGACTTGTATGCTCTTGAAGAAGGCCAGAGTGTACAATGGCTGAAACATTGTGAATATGGTAATGGAGTTGATGGTAACAGTCCAAATAATGTGAATAATGCAAGTAAAGTTAATTGTGTTGTGGACATCTACAGGTCAGATTATTACTGCCAGTGAATTTGTTGCCAATAAAAAATTTTCTTTTAGTTTCCCAAAATACATGAAAACCATAAATATATTTTATGAACTTGAAGAGAACTATTTAACACTGCTTTCTTACCGAATGCTTTCTATGGCCTTTGCTCGAATTGCAAACTGTCCTGTCAAAACTTGAAAATCAGATAACTGCTTCTACTTGACAGTGATATGGACTTTTTCTATGTCTGGAAAGCCAGACAGGAAATTTGAAGCCAAAGTCAAAAAGAAAAGTACATTTTGTCAAGGAACTCTCCTTGCTGACCTATACATTTTAGCTGAACAATTTGAGTGGCATCTTCAAATCAGGCACCTTATGTAGCTACAAGTCTTACAGAATCTTGGATAACTCTTAGGATTTCTTAACAGCATTTGTTGGCTTTGCTTTGGTGCAACATTACTCAGTTAATGGACAAGATTTCTGAAGTTTCTTTTAGAAACTAAGTTATTTGTATTAGCAGAAAATAATTTCAGTGTAGAAATTCTTTGATTTTTAACTTGAGGCAAGAGTGCATGTTATGTCAGTTCGCTAAGTCTTTACAAAATCCATGATACTCCATCATATAAATACTTATCTGTCAATACGTCATCTTTTTGCAACCTTAGTATATAAAACTCTCTTCTTAATATATCATTTCCATGAAGGGCTTTAAATTTCAAATCAAACTGATTAATTGATATTTTGGTGTTTCATGAGAATCTTGTTGCTTATCATTTCAAATAAAAAGAAATAATATAGCTCTTTAATTCTTAGACAAGTTTACCATTACCAAAAATTACTTGTGTCATTTTATTTGCTTGAATTGGCACAGTGTTTTATTTGTCAGGTTTTAAAATAACAGAAAATTTTATTTTTGCAATATCATCATAAGAGTCCACAATGTACATATAGAAAAGGTGACTATTGTTACCAATATTTTTGTATAAATTACAGATTTATCCCTTGTTTTCTGTTTAGGATTAGGTTTCCGTTTTTTTCTCATGTCTTTTCCTTCCAGTGCCCCCCTTGTGTCACAGTGGCATTGTCACCTTGCTTGGGGTGGTGCCTCTTACTATGTAACTTTCTACCTTGAGTGGCTTTTGGGCCTTGTACAGGGTGAACATCATTGTTAAAAAATAAAATATATAAAACACATTATATATATATATATATATATATATATATATATATATATATATAAGTAATGCTGAAAAATTCTCAGCCCAACTAAAAATGAATCCCTCTTCAAAATTCTGATGTTTTGTCTTTTAAGAAATTATTTGGTCATAGAATTTTTCAGCATCCCTCTATGTGTGTGTGTGTTATGCAAAAAATTGGTGGAACAGAGTATTTCTGGAAGGTAATTCTTTTATGATAAGCAGACTTTGCAATTATAGTGATCTGTATCATGAGATATAGTATTAAAACTAATAAATAAGATTATATATTCAAATTTTTAAAAATTAAATGAACAGAATAAATATAAACAGCTGTCTCAATTTTATACTAAGCATGCCACAATAGATGACTTTCCCCAAGATAATCAAAATTGGTATTCTATTGAGATATATAGTCAGCTGCAGGCGTTCGGCATAAAATCTGCTGAACAGATTCCTGGAGGTTACAGTGAAACCATTAGCAGGAATGTCATTGTTATATTTTAAGAAGTTGGAACACTTCATGAAAATAAATTCTAAGTGCTCTTGTTCATAACAGTTAGATAGTAAGCTTGGATGTAAATCCTGTTTAATAGGGTCCCTATCGCTAGGGCTCTATTGTAATTGGACCTCATCTTTGAGGAACATGGTAACATTTTTCCCACTGAGGGTTTGATATATAACAGTAGGAGAAAGGCTTGGCCATGGGTTTGCTGTTATCACCAGTGTTGGCAAACGCTGAATACTTTGAAGAAGTGGCTTTAAATTTAGCACCACTAAATCCAACTGTAGCTGAGATATGTACATGATACTTGTTGTAACCTAGGGAAAGGTTACTGAATAGAATAATCACACAAAGGTTGGTAATGAATGATAATACTTAGGACACGAACAACACATATAAGATTCACCAGTGGTGTGTAGAAGAAATAATCAACTGCTAGAAGTGAGTCAAGTGAATTCCACAATGAATCTCCAACTGCAGACCAACATACAGTATTGACTACTGTATTTATGTGAATGGGGACATACTCATTATCATCTGTAGGTATGCTACAACAATACTTCTCTACCAATGTTTCTCAACTTGGTGCACCCAGGAACACCTCAAATTTATGAATTATATTTTTAAAAAAATCTTTATTTTTAAAAAGCTACAGTCAGAAAGGGGTGGATAATCTTTTCACTTTTGCCTTCCTCAAGGGATTTAAATCATATTATTGGCCTCTCTAAAAGAGAAAATCAGGTTCTTCATAAATCTCTTTAAATGAAAATTGTACCACTAATCTTTGCGAATGACAAATCAAAATTTCAGATATCATGACTAGTTTTGTTAAAATTTAAAGTGTGCTGCATAGTTTTAGTTATTCTACAAACGCTCTCTGAAGTAAAACCTCTTGAGAAACACTATTCTATATTCTAGCCTCACTAGGAAGCTGTACGAATATTGCTTTGCCATTTGAATTCAGTAAGACTTTCAGTTCTGTTCACAATAAAAGAAAACAACAAAAATTGGCTGGCTGTATTAATAACTTGCATGGTAAATGGGTTAAAGACATCCACATATCACAAGTCAACCTTTACTAGCCTAACTTCAATTCCCGCAATCCATATGGCATAAAGAATGGGATTACTGAATATCTTTGCCACTGTGTAAAACCATAAGTGGTAACCAAGAGGAGAGGATTGGCATTAAATGTACCTTTCAGAACAACTACCATGTAAACATGCTATTAACTTCTGCAGGCTGAAACAGAATTCTTATGGAGGGGCATTGTGAAAATTACCATCTCTTATGTCGTGGCATTGTCACAAAATACTCAGACAATAAACTACGTCCAACAGCAAGGCCTCTGACCAGGAGGCTTTGAGGAGCGTGGAACCACCTCTTAATTGCTGATGTTCCCAGGTCCACCCTGACCTGGGGTGGTAGCACCTGTTAGGGTCCCAGCTATGGGCAAATACTTAACCCCCAAACTGGGGTAAAAATAGGTTTTAATACCAGAAATACTTTGTAAGAAACTATTACCAGAAATAAATTTAAAAAAACCATTACCAGCAGTACGTTTTTGAAAATAATATTACCAGCTGTACAATTTTGAGGAAAAAAATATTAACAGAAATAGATTTTTGACAAAAAAAAATATTACCAGGAAAAGAAAATAGTTGTCAGCATTAAATGACCCATTGAGGTTGATTTGCTGTAAAACAAAACAAACCAAACCAAAATACTCAGAAGAATTTATAAATGAATGCTGGATCAGAGGGCAGTTTCTCCTGCAAAGGCGGATGCAAGTTCGACTCCTGCCAGAGGGAACATTCTCTTTATTAAGCTTTCTCGAGTGCACAAGCGAGTAGATGAAATAAACGGTTTAAATGAAAATATGCAGCACCTACTCAAATATGGCTATCCACTAAAAATAACTTTTGAAGTAATAAAAATATGTCAGATTAAAAGATAAAATCCATTAATTCTTTTGAAATTGTATTTTATGTATCTGGATGGTTTTTATTGCAAAGTTTTCTCGGAAAATAAAATATCAGCAGACATATAACAGTAAAAGATTAATTAAAATCTCACTCAGAATTTAATGCAGACAGATCATGATTTTTTTTATATCTACTTAGTTTGGCATAAGGCCACCATAATGGAGCACTTTGTTTATTTAACCATAGTAAAAGTCTACATGAATATCTTCCTTGTGATTATTCTATAATAAATGCTATAATGCATTTGCAAAATGTAATTAATCTCTTCCTCCCCCTCCACCCGCTATAACAGGGTAGACACAGCTTTTTAGTCTTGGATAGCAATTAGTCTAGGAGATGGGCTACATTGAATAACAAACTGTGGAAAAGGCAAAGGAAAGCCACTTAGTTATCTTTCCCACGAAGTCATAGTAATCTATTGAAAATAAAGAAAAGTTATCTGTGGAGAGACATGTTCAACAATGTCTTGAAAGGACATGCTATTTGACAAAAAAAATAGCACAGGACCAAATGGAAGGAATTTGAGATAGGAAGATTGTATTGCATCAATATTTCCATAAACTCTTCAGAAAAGAAATAACCATCAATATTTGGCATCAGAAGTTTTAACAACTCTTCAGTTCTTTTGAGGAGAACCTGCCATGAAAATTGACATTGGAAATTCTGGTTTTTACCCAGACTGAAAACCTTACCACTGCTTTCAGTGAGAGGTATGCAACTAACTGGATGAGGAGACCCTTGTAGGTATTTACTGACTTGTAAGTTAGTTTGGCACAAGGCTAGAATATTATGAAAGCTTTGAGGATTGAATAATAAATATCTGGTATATTAGTTTGCTAGTCATTACTCTATGGTAGTGTTTCTCAACCTTTTTTTACTACAGGGCACACTTGTAGAATAACTAAAACTCTGGCGCACACTTTAAATTTTAATAAGGAAAAATTAGTCATGAAATTTGAAAATAGGAAAATAATAAAGAAGTTTCCTAAAATAAAGATTTATTTTTAAGACATTACATTGGATACTTAAGTATGTTTACTCAAAACCTGTGCTTCATGTGCTTTGCAATTTTTTTAATCTTAGGCCTGACATGCGATAAACAGACTCTCATTTCCTCATCAATACACTTAATATTTGATATATTTTAGCATTCAATGTTGGTAAGTGCAAAAAATCCTAATTTAGAGAAGTATGATATGGAAAATTGCAATAAAATATTCAATGCTTTATTAGCTATTAAAGGATATTTTTAATGGAAATCCAAAACTGATCAACTGACGTTTTATGTTTGATTTGTAAGTCACAAATATCATATCATATAGTGGCCAGTTCCTCTTCTGTTAAGGAATATAGAATCCAATTTAAAATATCAAATGACAAAGACAGAGGCACAGAAGCCATGTGCTTGATCTCTCTAGCTTTTTAAGAATAAAGATTTTTTAAATATAAAAACAATTCATAAACTACTCTTCTGTTAATATGGCACATTTCAGGACATAGTACACTGATTGACAAACATTGCTCAGTGGCAAGTACCTTATTGGATTTTACAAAGCTTTGTCTGATACAAAGCTATATATGAGTTAATTTCAATTAGTAGTGCAGTAATCTGTAAGATGAGCTTCCTAATCATTGGTTAATGGCAAAGTACCCTAGTTATCAATGTTAATAATTTCCTTGAATTAAAATCTTTGACAGCCAAATCATAATGGGACATTTCTTTTGAATATAGAATTCTTGATTTGTTTACATCACTTTATTAAATTCTTATTTGTTGTAATATTTTCCCAAGGAACTTTTCAACAGTTCTCTATGCATTGGCAATTCTGGGGAAGATGCCATAATTATTGAATAATAAAATAAAAGCCCAAACTTTTAGCTCGGCCATCTAAATAATCTATTCAAAATTTCCTTGCAATGAACATTTTTTTAAATGACTTGAAATCTTCAAGAAATCGAATATTCATGTTCCTTATGCTTTAGTGAGAATAGTTTCCAAAGATATTTCTCAGAAGATGGATGTTAGTTATTTTCAGTATTTTTTCCTCTTTTTGGGATTTTGTTCCTATGTAAGTAAGTATGTTGTAGAAATTTGAATAATTTAAAAGTATATTCATGCATAAGGATATATACACACACACACACACATATATATATATAACTATAATAGGATCATGTAATAAAAGACAAAATAAGATTTCTTCAATTATATGCAATCTGGATGCTTTGTTCCTTGTATTAAGTCTGTCTTCTTGAGGAATACATAAATCAATATAAATAACTGTCCAAGATTCAAATTACAAATTTGGGATACCAAAATCAAGCAAGTATGAAAATGTATATGGTGAGGAAGTGTTTTTACAGAGAATGGAAAATGCAATTCCAAAACATGAAAATGCATTAAAAGAGTGAAAGATGCCTTCCAAAGGTTAAGCAAAGTATTAAGGAACAGGAAAATTTCATTAGAAACAAAGAAAAGAGTACAGGAGTGTTATGTAATATCAGTCTTCTTATATGCCAGTGAATGCTGGGCAATCGCCTCACTTGATAAAAATCAAATGTGTTACACTTTAATACTTCAAATGAATCCTTGTTGTTATTTCTTTTTGTAAAAGAAATAAACTTCTAATTTTCATTCACAGTTGAAGAGTTACTGCAACTCTTGGTGCCAAATTTGAATTTTTTTTTTTTATGAGAAATTTAATTTGCAGTGTTCAGAGAGAAATTTCTGCAAGGAGTTCTGAGAAATTCTCAGTCTTTCCAAGATGCCCTTCTTGGAGAAAATTTGATATTTGATCATTTGGAAGTGTGTCAAGCTGAGTTGATTGACTGATTTGTTTTTATGGCTTATCAATACTTTGTGGGTTATTTAAAGCCGAATCAAATGGATTGTAACAATGATCCTTTTTCTTTTTTTAAGTGAATATTGCATTAACAAATTTTTTAGAATGAGAATAATTTTTCCAGATACAAGTTCTACTTATTTAACTCCTAGCTGGTGGGGGAGAAAAAGAATTCATACTTTTCCTAAAGGATATCTGCCCATAAGGAAATGTAACAAAGCTGACTGAAATTCAAATTCTATTGTAGGTTAGTTATAACTCTGAGCAAATAATTATAAAGCTTCTAACATTTCTATATATGAAATTACTCATAAAAATGACTAACAGCAAAGTGTGGAAACAATAAAACAAGAATTATTTATTATCTGGTTGTTATGTGATGTTGGAAACAGGGACAATAATACTGAGTAAAATTGTGAGTTGACATTAAATGTAAACCAAATGGATCAGAATCAGACAAAACAATAAGATAAAGAATAAACAAAGTGTATACAGTCTTTCGCATATGTTCTTTTTTTTAAAGGTGCCTTTAATCAGTGTCCAGGTAATTTAGTGAGAAAGGTGTCTGAGGTTCACTTACCTCAAATTTTTTGTTGAGTGCTAAAAGATAAATGTTATTATTGTTATCTGGAAAGGAAAAGGAGACAAAATTTTTGTTGACACACGTGTTTACAACCTGTCTGTGCGAACTACTTGTCCAATGGTGAAAATGTTGCTTGTTTGTGTGTAGAGGAGAAAAGTAGGGGTCAGTTCTCAGTAGTTTAGAATGAGTGAATTAATGATAATTATAATTGTTTTTTTGACACTGTAATTAATTTTTATTTATATATTTTTTATGGAAACAACCCTGTTCTCCAATTTCTCATTGCAAGGGCTGAGGTTGGATACTGAAGTAATTTATTGTAGGCCATCAAATTAGAAATCCTTTTAAAGTTGATGGTGGTACCAAGATAATTGCATAGAATTATTCTAAGTACTTGGATAAAATATTTTAGAATCCAGCTGTGTACAACCAAGAAAGTTTACACTAGAATAGATTCATTCAAGACAATTTCCTTCTCACTCTCCAAAGCCGACAATTGCATACAATACAAAAAAAACAAACGGTTTTAAAACACTGAAGTATTTAGAAGTCCTGTCAGTATTCATTATTGGCAGCCACAATCTTAACAGCATAAGCTATGCATGTGACAAGAACTCCTACAGAACATAATTAAGGTGACAAGAACCCCTACAGAACGTAATTAAGGAAAGTAAGAGGAAAGGACTAAACATCAATTGCAAAGAGGAGGAATGCAGGGTTGTCAGCAAAAGGAACTGCACAACATGCAACTTACAAATGGGAGATGCCAAAATCAGACAAGTACAATAATTTAAATATATGAGAAGTGTTTTGTCAGAGGACAGGAAGTGTGACACTGAAATCCGAAGGGACATTGGGATAGCAAAAGAAACCTTTCAAAAATATTAAGAAACAGGAAAATTTAATTTGGAACAAAAGAAAGAGGATTGAACTGTTATATAATATCCGTCCTTCTATACAGCAGTAAATGTTGGACAATCTCCTCAAAGATGAAGAAGAGACTTGAAGCAACAAAAATGTGGTTTTACAGAATAATGCTGAGAATACCATAAACAGAAATATGTTACCAACAACAAAGTGTTAGTGAAAATGGAAACAAAAAGGGTGCTTATACTTAACATCATAAAGTAATAGTTGAAATTTCTAAGGCACACAATGAGGAAAGGAGACTTAGAAAAGTAGATACTCAACAGGCAGATTTAAGGCAAGAGGAACAAATGAAAACAATACGTAACCTACATAGCGAGCTTGTGTAAAGGGTTAACAGAACAGGGTTTAGGAGCGATAACAAGGAGACAAAATTTATTAATAGCTACAAAGGACAGGAAATTGGAGAGAGCCATTATTGCCAACGTCCTGAAGCGGCATGGCACATTGGAGAAAGAGTAATGGAATTTATCTACTTTGATTTTCTGTGTCCCTTCAGGACATTAGCTGTCATGACTCAGCACTTAGCAATGTTTGTCTTTTTACTATTTCTCCTACATCCTGTTCTACCATCCATTTATTCAAGTTTGTTGGATAGTTTACTCTCTGTCCTAATACGATATTTTTACTAATTGTTCACTTAGTACAAGGCCCAAGAGCCACTCAAGATAGAGAGTTACTAAATGAGATTGCTGTTTGAATGTAACAGGAGGAGGAGATTGTAAGTGCAGATTATAAGAATATGTAGAAGAGATTATAGTTGGCATGAGACTTGAGTAGGTTAACATTGTAATAATCGAGGAAGCATCCTCTCAATGTCTCTTGGGAAGAAGCTGACTGGACAGAACTTCCTCCTTACTGATGGAATATAAAGGGAATGGGGATGATTCAATCCTTGTGTTGAGTTATGGTTGTCTTAGCTGTGAAGGTCTGAACTGGTGAAATTAATGAACATTTGCTATGGAAATAGTGATAGAGAAACAAGAACCCACTTTTATTTCTGTAGCAAAAGGATTATGTCCTATGGGTATGAAGTTCTCTAAGCCTTCTTTTCTTATATGACCCAGAAATTTCATCTCTCTTTGTGTACTTTTCTCTTTTTTTTTATGCAACTTTATTTTTCTAGTTAAGGTCACTTGGTATTCAGTCATGTGAACTTAGATTTCCAGGGTGACTCAACAATAGGTAAATGTGAGACGACTTGAAGAATAGATCTATTTACTGTTTTCACTTCCTGGCATTGAAATGACGAATCAAAGGTAAACATTGACATTGATCCAATCGCAAAAGAACAAAATTGATGAAATGGCTGGCATTGTGAGTTTACGGTGCATTTGAAATCCATCTGGGGCGGGAGGAAGCTTCGGGCATTTCTCAGTGCATTCATTGTTATGGAAAAAGTGGTTGTTTTGGACAGACATTGGTAACTTTCTCATGATGTGGCTTAGTTTTGGCACAAGTCAACAAACATGGTGCACCTAGTGAAGATTGAACTCATTACCCAGTGCAAATCATCTGTGAGGTTAGCTCGTTAGCCATCACACAATGATGCGACAGGCAGTTTTCATAACACCTTTTTGGATAAAACCACTGAAGAGAGAACATTCAAATTATAAGAACCAATGAAACATTTTTTGTCTGAATTTTTGAAATGAGGAATTGTTATTAAACACTTATTTACTCAGAAGGTTAAAGAAGAGAAGTAAAAAGTTGTGACTGACAACCAAGATGAGGACATTAGTCCACATAAGACGCATTTTCTTTCCTATAAAAATAAGATTATAAAATATCTCCCACATCCTGTAAGTTGAAGGTCAGTGACAGGAGTTATAAGTTAGCTAATTTTGTGAGAACATTACTTTCAGTAAATTTTACACCTCAAACTTAGTCCTTGTGATAAACATGTGGTATTTACTCTGTCCCCCCACTAGGACAAGATGTGACACAAGGTCTATTTTTAGATGGGGACCTGAGCACATATGCCCGGGACAGGAACAAAAATTCCCCTCAGCCGCCGCAACAGTCAGTTGTGCTGGCCTTGGTGCGAGCACCGATACCTCCCTCTGGTGCAATGGGAAGGCGCGGCTTCGGGCAGCTGTTCCCCAGAGCTGGGCACCTCTTCAGTATTATTTTCATTATTTGCCCCTCTGTCCTTTAACAGAGAAGCTCCTGAACGCACTCTGCCCAAAAACAGAGACGCAACAGAGAGAGGATAAGTAGACATGTAACTACTTGAAAAGAGTAATTGTGATAAACATGTCAAAATTTTAATGAGGATTTCAAGCTATAACACCAATATAAGTATTCAGCAATATGGTAAGCAATATTGTATGTTTTAACATATACAGTGTAACCCGGATATAAGAGAGATTTTCTCTGGTCCTAAATTAGAGCCTGTGTTAATGTATATAAAATAGACCAAACCCGGATATAAGAGACTTCTTCTCCGGTCTCGACAACTCTCTTATATCCGGGTTACACTGTACATAAATCAAACTATAGTCAATGATAGTAGCTTTGCAGCAAAGCAGTCAACCATGCTTTATTCAAGTGAATTGGGATGCAGAACTGCATTGGTCCACAGCCTACATCCAACTCTGACATATGGCTCCAATAAGTTGCATGGGCACTGTGATGACCACATCCTGGTCAATGGCATCAACCTGCCAGCTGTTTGAGGATAGTCAGTGACAAGTGAAGGAAAGCACTTCTCCCCAATCCACCTACACCATGCAGCCAGTCACCAGACCGAACATAGGAGCTGCACCTCAGAGGTCAATGGATTTACCAGTGGATGGAGGAACTTCTGGACAAATGAAAACAATGCATAGCCTACCTAGTGAGCTTATGTAAATAGTACTTAATTTTTTTTTTTTTAATTGTATATGAATATTATACATTCCAAATTTTACAAGTATTCAATTATTATTTTAATAAAATGCTGAAATTAAGGTGAATGTACAAAAATAGTTTTTCTGACACAAAACCTAAACTTTAATTCTATTTCTAAAAAGTAAAGAATTTTTTTTAAATTGCATTTTCCAAGGATTTTACTTCTCTTTGGTTGTTTTATTTATTCATCTTTTGAGAATTACAAACTTTTTTTCTTGTTGCCAGTTCCTATCTGAAAACTTAATTAACTTTTATCCCAATGATTCATTATTGAAGCAGGTGGCTAACTAAAGTGGTGTTGATTGTGAAATTAACTTAAATCTGAATATATCTGCCTTAGGGAAACCTACTTTTACATTCAAATATTTCTTTAAGACTGATAGAGAACAATGGAAAAGTAAGATTTTATTTTATTGTAAAATGGCGTTAACCTTGTTAGATTTTGTTACTTTTTAAGATTGAAGTTTTTCTCATTGATTGGCTTCAGTTTGAAATTGTCAAGAGAATTTTCCATTGGTAACTCGGCATGTTTGTATACTCATTACATCTTGTGTATGTTACAACAACTAATGTTAATTTTGTATTAACAGAAAAATGATACTGTCTGAAATTAGTTATAATACATTTATAAAATATTCACATGTAAGGAATAGCTACTTAGTCCAGTTCTTGCATAACTAGTCCTAACATTTTATATTGTTTTATGAAAATCTCTTTAAAAGCAATGACCACTCAGTGGGACCAAAATTCATGATACCTAATTTTATTTTTTTAAAATCATATATGAATATTATACATCCGAAATTAACAAAAACCTAAACTTCTATTTCTAAAAAGTAAAGAATTTTTTAAATTGCATTTTCCAAGGATGTTACTTCTCTTTGGTTGTTTATTTATTCATCTTTTGAGAATTACAAACTTTTTTTCTTGTTGATTTTATTACTTTTTAAGATTGAAGATTTTCTCAAATTGATTGACATCAGTTTGAAATTGCCAAAGATGCTGAAAATACCATGGACTGAACAATGATAAAGTTTCAAAGAAAATGGAAACAAAAAGGGCACTTATGCTTAACATCAGAAAGAGGAAGTTGGAATTTCTAGGGCGCATAATGAGGAAAGAGGGTTTGGAAAATTTGACATTAACAAGACTTGCTGAAGGCAAGAGTGATAGAGGTACACACACACACACAATGTTCAAGTCTACCTATTTTTAAGTAATGAATGTTTGCAATTGTTTTAGTTTCAGGTGACTGCCTTTTGTAAAAGTGCATTGACTGATTTTTTTTTTTTTTTTTTGGCTTATCAACCTTTTATTGTTAAGCTAGAAAATATTTTTAGGTTGCTACTAATTAACCCATAGATGGGAGGAGAAATAGATTCATACTTTTCCAAAGGGTATTTGCACATAAGTGAATATAATGAACCCAAATGGAAATAGAACTGCAGTCTATTTGCTGAACTCCATTATCCCTTAGACCACCTGCACATTCAAGTTTATAGCACCTGGTATTCCTAAATGGTTACCCATCTAGGTGCTGATCAGGTTCAATGTTGCTTAACTTCAGTGAATGTATGGGAACCATGTTATGGCCGTAAGCCTCTTCCCCTAATATCCTATAAAGAATTATGTAATATTGGACTTGTAAATGGGCAAGCATGAGTACAAGCAGTTGTTGAAAAGTTCTCAACATGACATTCCTAATTCTGACCAAAGGATCACTTGTCAGAGTCCTTTCTAGGGGAAGGACATCTTAGTCAGCCTGAGAACTTTTCAGTACCCCTAAATTAGTATTAAAGATTTTCTGTTTTTTCAAGCTTGAAAAACAGAAGCTAAGAAAATAATACTGGATGTTTTGTAACATTCAGGGTGTTTTTTTTTTTTGTGGGGGGGTTAATGGGTCTCTATTCATTCAACATTTCAACTTTTGAGTATCATAGTAAGGAACACTGGTCAATAAATCTCTTTATTTTATGATTGAATTTGAACTCTATATGAATTTTCCCACTGAACTGACCAAAGAGTAGGACAGAAACTTATTTGTGTCACTTATTGGATTATTAGAGCTAAAACATTTATGAATAATCACTGTTCAACTGGCAAGCAGATAGGAAACAAATCTGCGGATACGCAAAATCTTCCTTTCTTCTTTTCACTTACAGCCATTTTCTCGATGAATTTGTTATCTGATTTTGGGCACCAGACATTCTCGGCATCAGCACTTAAGTCCAGATCAAGCCATGAAAACGAAAACTGACGTGAGTCTATAAATGTCTGTATTGATCGAATACAATTTGCATTGGTCAGAGTTTTGACTAAGCGTACTCTGTAGACAATGGCAGAGGAGCGCACAGGTGCACCTTATCAATATTTATTGGCTGGGAATAGTTTCTCTTGGAATGGTCAAAGCCTGCTAACTGCATCTTCTGCCAAATCTTTACACAGGAAACGTCTGACCATAGATTTATATATTTACACACATACATGCATATATATATATATATATATATATATATATAGGTAAATGCACACAGTGTGCCCAGCTTGATGCAAATTGCTTTAACTAGCCTGGAATTTACCATCTGAAACTAACTGAAGAAAGATGCTAATTCATAATTCCTGTGACAAGTTAAATGATAATAAGCTTAAAGAAAAGTTAGAATCCCAGCAAGACACTTTAGATTTATGACTGACAGAGAAATTTCTCTTTTGTCTGAGAGTTATTTCTAATTTTCTTTGAATGTTTCATGTTTATGGACATGATGGGTGACCAAAGGTTATTTGAGCTTTCAACTCCCATAATTTTGTATCGGAAATTAAACACTTTAACTACCACCAGTTTGAATGACCAAACAATGTGTAATAGCATCAAAGTTTTATCATAGGACTTAACTTTTTGAAAGAAACAGTATTATATACTATGTACTCTATGTTAATAGACCTGTGGCCAAATGATTATAACATTAGCTTTCTATTGACTGATTTGTTTTTTTTTTTTACAGCTTATCAACTTTTTGTAGGTTATTTGGTAAATTTTTAACATTACACTCATCTCTCTTATTGACCTATTGTATGTGATCAATTCCTCTGTCATTGGGCAGTTGGCTGCTTAAAGAACATAACAAAAATAGTCAGAGAAAAGATGGGTGTAATAGTAAAATAATACCTGTAACTGTGTCTTTAGACAAACGTTGGTTGTGTTTGTAACACTATTTAGATAATTCTTTGCAAATACTAATTATCATTAACTTTCAAGGATTCATTCCTGCTTATGCTTAAGTTTTTCTCATGAAAAAGGGAAACAATTCTATAATTAGGAGTTAATAGACTTTAAGTCAGTGTTTTTCAACCTTTTCTTCGTTGTGGGCTATTTTCGGTGTCAAAAAAATTTCTGGACCACATGAGCACAAATATAAATTCCATGTAACGGAAAATATATTTTATTTACAAAAGCAAAATCTAGTAGAAAATAAAAATCCTGACTAATGACTACACTGTACCTGCTGTCTCCATTTAAAATATTTCTCTGGTCTACTTTTGGGTTGAAGGTCCCATGTTGATTTGTTTGGTTGATTTTGTTTAGTGGCAACCTTTATGGGTTATTTAATGCTAAAATTTAACTATTTTGTATGTAATTTTATGATATTTTGTACATGATTTTATACTTTAAGAGGAAAGTTATGTTTTTTGTGAAATCTTTTCCTCTCTTTCTTTACTGGATTACAATTTCTTGTATTTCTAAAAATGACAACTTTCTTACCGGTTTTTAAATGTTTTTTGTGGCATTTAAGTTCAATATCCATTTGACTCCTAATTGGAGATCATCCTGGATATGACGATAAACTGCATCCACATACTGAGTAAGACAATAAACTGCATCAACGTTCTGAGTAAGATGGTAAACTATGTCCAACAAGCAAGGCCTCTGATCAGGATGTTTTGAGGAGCGTGGAACCACCTCTTAATTGCTGGTGAGTGTGCATAGAGAGCAGTTATCACAAAGGGGATTAGCATGTTGATTTCAAATTCCAACCAATGCATTTGCTTTCACACAAATACCATTGAAAATCTATGAATCCATCACTTTTTCTCCCAGCTAAGAGTTAACAGCAGAGCAGACTAGGCACTCTAGCTTTGATTGGCATCCAGTCTAGGAGAATTCAAAACCAGCTGAGTGTGGGGGCCATAAAAACAGACTTGCTACAAAAACCAGTGCAACAAAATCTAGTGTGATGAAGCTATGGTCCTACACTCCACAGGGTAATGTAAAGCATTAAAATGCATACATATTAGTTAAATAGTAAAATGAATTGACCTCTTGGGAAGGCAACCAGTCTAGGAGAAGGATAACTCAAAATTCAAAGCCTATGCCAACAACTCATAGGCCAGCATGATTGAGTAAGGCCCATTCTTTCCCAATTTCTAAGAAACTTTAGAAAGATCAGGATCCTGTAGTTGGAAAAATTAAACAAAAAATGTTCATTGTAAATACTACTTTTTCTATATGTTGTGTCCCTTGAGAACATCAGCGATCACAGCTCTCCTCTTTTTCTTATTCTTAGTAGCTCTTAGCAACTTTTTCTTTTTACTATTCCTTCCATTCTCCGGTCTGCCATTCATTTAGGCAAGCTTGTTAAGTAAACGGTGGAGTAATGGATAGTGGTAAGGTATGAATCCTCTTCTTCTCCCCCCAGCTATGGGTAAATAGCAGGACTTACCGGGTTCTATAGCTTTGGATGGCAACTGGTCTACCCCAGAAATAAATACCACTGCAGGAAAAACAATCTGCCTCATCAGTCATGTATCGAGAGATACCCAATCGCCTAAGTGTGTATCATGCATGGCTGACTGACCCTCTGATATGTCCTGTGAGTGCCAAATTTTGCAAGCCTTCTTTTCTCATTATGCGTCCCAGGAGTTTGAACTATTTGTTTTTCACTTGAAGTAAAACTATCATTTTTGCTTCCATTTTCCTTCAAATTTCTTCATTGCTTACACACAGCATTCTATAGAACAACATCTCTGTTGCTTCAAGTTTTCTCTTCCATGTGACAAGGTTGTTCAGCATTTATTACCATATAGAAAATTTGATATTATATAACAGTTCAACACTCTTTTCTTTGTTTCTAGAAAATTTTCCTGTTTCTTAATATATTAGTTATTTTTTGGAAGGCATCTGTTGCTATTTCAATGCACCTTTGAATTTTGGTGTCACATTTTCTATCCTCTGTTCAAACACTTCTCAGATATTTCAAGTTCTGTACTTAATTCTGACATCTCTAAATTATAGTTCATACCTTGGGCTATCCTTGTTGATAACATCCATACATTTTGATTTCTTACAATTGATGGTTACTCTTCTTGCATTCCTTTAATGACTTGTCTAGGGGCTCCTGGAGTTTGTTTTTTTTTGTGTCTGCTATTGACACTGCATCATATCTTATGTTGTTAAGATTGAGTTCACTGATAATAAATTCTGGTATGACCTCCTCCTCCTCCCTTAGAATAATCTCAAAGAGCAAAAGTTTAAAATCTTCCAAAGAATCAGGATCTTATAACCAGAAGTGATGATTGGGAAATAGGCTTTCCTTAAAAAAGGGAAAATAGAGCCTTCCTGAACTGTGAAGCTTTTCGTGTCTGAGTTATAAAGCACACTGGATCAAACAATTGTTTCTCCTACAAAAGAGGATGCAGGTTCAATCCCTGCCAGTGAGCACATTTTCTTTATTGAGGTTTCTTGAATGTGTAATACGCACTCTTTAAAAATAATTAAAAAATAAAAATGGTTTGTCTATTTCAAATACAAGTATCCACTATATTAATGTTTGAAGTGATAAAATTGTTAAGAACTTAAAATCTTAGATAAAACCAACTGCTAACAATGCAAATTTAGTTCTTTGTTTTGCTTGCAATATAAGGTTACAATTTTTTTGTCATAGAATTTGTAAAGATTTCTTTTTTTATGGAGACAAGTAAGTATTCAGTAGAAAAGTCCATTGATAATGAATTTTGTCTTCTCCTAAGATTACATATATCAAATGATTCTTTAATTATAATCAGTCGATTTTATATTCTTTCTCATTTTTTTCCCCTCAAAGTACTTTGTCCTTTCATCTTCTGAATGCTGTGAACCATATTCGGATTCAATCATTATACTGAATTTCCACATCCGAGATATTAATTTCTTTTATCACCTTACATCTAATTTGGGTTATGCTTGAAAGAAAGAGCCATTTTTATTGTTTGATAATCAATAAAAATGTCACATTTTATCAAATATCACTATTTTTTTTTCCTTTTTCTTTTTGACCTGATATAAAGAAAGCAGTATTGTCTTTTTGGCATATTTTGAGACATTTTTTTTTTTAACTACCTAAGCTATAATTACAAAGTCATTCTGTAATGATAATTGTTAGTAAAATTACTGCCAGTGTAAATGTTGCAATTCAAAATGGTGGCTTTTCAAGAATAACATTTTGTATTTGGACATTATATAATTAAGCTGCAGCCATATGGTATATGCATCATTTTTTTTTTTTTTTTTTGCTGTATTTTGAAAATTGCTGCTTGTTGTACTTGTGAATCCTACTTGGTGGCTACAATCTTAACAGCATAAGATATGCAGATGACACAGTTTTCATAGCAGACATAGAAGGGAAACTGCAAGAACCTCTACAGAAGGTAGTGAAGGAAAGCAAGAAGAAAGGACTAAACATCAATTGCAAGAAAATAGTATGGATGGTTATTAGCAAAAAGGGCAATTACAAATTGGAGATACCGGAATCAAATAAGTACAACATTTTAAATATCTAGAAAGTGTTTTAACAGAGGACAGAATGTACGACATTGAAACCCATAGGGAAATCCATAACAAAAGGTGCCTTTCAAAAGTTAAGCAAAGTATTAAGGAACAGAAAAATTTCATTGAAAACAAAGAAAAGAGTCTGAATTGTTACATAACATCAGTCCTCATATATGGCAGTGAATGCTAGACAATCTCTCTGCAGATGAAGAAGAGACTTGAAGCTAAAGAAATATAGTTCTACAGAAGGATGCTGAGGATTCCATGAACATGCGAGTAACAACAAAGTTTTAGAGCATATGGAAACAAAAAGGACACTTATACTTAACATCAGAAAGAGAAGGTTCAAATTTCTAGAGAATAATCATAAGGAAAGAGAGCTTGAAAAATTTGATAATCACAGATCATCTTGAAGACAAGAAGGGCCGAGGAAAGCAACACATAACCTACCTAGCAAGCTTGAGTAAATGGATGGCAGAACAGGGTTTAGGAGAGATAGCAAAAGGATAGAATTTATTAAGGGTTACAAAGGGCAGGAAATTATGAAGAGCCAAGATCCCAATAGAATGAATGGACACAAACCACAGAAGAATGGTCATATGATTTAGTCATTTAGATTTCTATTTATCTCCCTTTATATATATATATATATACACATATATCACATAAAATCCAAAGAATCCTCTGCAATGTTACATATATATATTTATATATATACACAAAGCCACAAGTCATCATGGCCAAGTGCTTCAGTGTGCTGGCCTTGTTCAAATTGTTGATCACGCTAGATAACATGCTCTCTCCCAGAAACTATAATTAAGGTTTGCTCAGCATAGTTGCAGTATAAACCACATGTTGGCTCTGTGGGTGTTGAGCAAACACAAAATGTGCCTGATTGAGTGTCTGCAATTGGGATTGGCTAGCCACCCTAGTAGACAGGTGTTTAGCTATTATATATATATTTATAAATGTAAAAGACAATAGGAAAACTGTAATAGTTGTTGATGCGTTTTGTCCGACGTGGACTTTTTCAAGGTGAAACAAAATGAATTTATTAAACAAAGTAACTAATAATAACAAAAAACAAAATGCCCTTAGCACCTGGAACAATTTAGAGAACACTATTTTCATACTATTAACTGAAAATTACGTCAATTGCTGTCACATGTGGAGATATTGTTTTTATTGCTGTGTTGACGGATTCAACCATTTTCTTTTGATTTCTTGATACTGTTCTGTATTTTTGTTTGGGAGAGTAGTAATTCTGTTAAGAAAGGTGAAATAGGCATGGGCATGGATTAATATTTGGGCAATTTACATTGTCTTTTTCTACAGGTTAACTCTGAGAAAGTTTTCATATATATATATATATATATATATATATATATATATATGTGTGTGTGTGTGTAATCTTTTCTGCTAACATGAAATTAGGAAAGAGATAAATTTATATTGAATCAATTGCTAAGTCTGCTGCTAAGTAAGTTGGTTCACTGTGTTATGCTAGACAATTTTTCTTGCCAGAATCTATCTCATACATTTATAAGGCTACAATCCATTCATGCATTGAGTATTACTGTCACATCTGGTCTGGTACTTCCGCTATATATTTAGAGATTCTTGATAAAATCCAAAGAATCATCTGCAATGTTATCCGTCCTGACCTGGCATCTCCGTTTCAGTCTCTTTCCATCAGCATAACTGCCTTTTCCATAAATATTTTCATGCCAATTGTCCTGATGAGCTTTTGTCTTTGGTAACCTGACTTTACAATTTTAAGCAAAATACTAGATTGGCAGCTAGGTCTCATCCTTTTACAGTTGAAATGGCTAGATTGTTAGAAACAAAGAAAAGAGTACTAAACTGCTATGTAATATTAGTTTTCCTATATGGCAGGGAATACTGGTAATCTCTTCAAGGATGACAATACTTGAAGCAACTAAAATAGGGTTATACAGAAGGATGCTGAGAATGCCATGGATTGAATATATTTCAAATGCACTTTGGTGAAATGAAGAATTTGTACTGATTATTTCATGCACCTCAATTATATTGAATCAATTGCTAAGTCTTCTGCTAGGAAAGTTGGTTTGCTGTGTTGTGCTAGACAATTTTTCTTGCCAGAATCTATGTTATACATTAATAAGTCTACAATTTATTCATGCATTAAATATTGATGCTACATCTGGTCTGTTTCTTATGCTATATATTTAGAGATTCTTAATCAAATCCAAAGAAGAATCTACAGTGTTATTGGTCTTTACCTGGCATATCTGCTTCAGTCACTTTCTCAGTCACGTATCATAGCTTTGCTGTGCCTTTTCTATTAATATTTTCATGATAATTATTCTGATAAACTTTCGTCTTTGGTATCTCAACTGAATCTAAGTGCTGTATACTAAATTGGTGGAAGATGTAGCCATTAGTTCTATGTTTATAGCTTCTTCCCCCACATGTCTTCTTGTGGAACTCTCTTCCAGTTTCTTGCTTAACAGTCAACGTTAATGTTCAAAAATTTAAATGCAATATCAGTTGTTATTGGATGTTTTATTAATATCTGTCCTTTTATTCTTATCTCTCCTTAATAATGTTTTTCTTTTTCTCATATTATTTCACACTCAGTAACCCCCTTGATTCCTAGTGGCTTTATTGCCTTGCTTGAGATGAAATGATTAAGCAGGAAAAAAAAAAAGAAATTCCCTCTAAAACAAAAAATAATCTTGTCTTTTTGTTAATGACACTGAACAGTGTGATATTTGACATGGAAATGGATGCAGAATAAAAATGAGGGAAACTATGGGTTTAAAAACGTTAATATTAAAATTCAATTTCAATCCATTGTATCTTAATTTTCTTTAATCACATGACTAATTAGAAAATTAAAGAAAATGTTTCTCCAAATAGGAATCAAGACCATATTTCCTTTTTAATCTGGAAAATCATTTTGAAGCCATTTACCATTACACTACAGGAAGCCATCACAGCAAAGTAAGTCTCAGTTATCTGATTTAAGAAATGCACAGCTTTTTGGAAACTTTTGATGTCTGTACCTGCTAACTTTATCTTTGTACCCTAAATGTAAACAAAGTAATTTTTTAATCCATTAATGAACTTTTTAATCTAACATAATTTCTTATTGCTCTGAATGTCATATTTAGTAGGCACATTTGTTTGTGTGATTGATGGCTTTACTATAGAAAATCGGCCTTGCAACAGAAATTGAAACTGTAATCTCTTTTTAATCATCAAAACAACTTTCATACCAGAGATGCTTTATTATTAGGCTATAGGAAGCCAACATAGCAAAGTAAAGCCTATTTTACCCTATTTTAGAAATACCCATCTCTAGTAAGGACTCTTCAATGTCTTTATCTGTGAACTTTGTTTTGCCCTACTCAAAAGTGATTTTTAAGCAATTTATGGATTATTAAAAAAATTTAATTTCTTATTATGATAAACATTATATTTATGGTTGCATGTGTTTAGAAGGCATTTCTTTTTTCTTTTCTTTTTCTCTTCTTTTTACCTTTTTTCTTTATTTCTTCTTTTTTCTTCTATTTTTCCTTTTTTTTTTTTTTGTCCAAAGTTATATTTTATTTATTAACACTTCTAATTTTCTGCCATTGTAGTTCATTTTTTAGACAATTTTTCTCATCATAAACAGTTTTACATATTTATAAGTCTACCATTCATTCATGCTTTGAATATTACTGTCGCGTCTGGTCTGGTACTTCTGCTATATATTTAGAGATTCTTGATTATTGGTCCTGACCTGACATCTTGGGTTCAGTCATTTTCTCATTGCTGGGTCTCATCATTTTTGTTGTAGAGTAGTTTCACAGTGGAGGCTTGTATTTGTACTAAGTTGATCCTAAAATAGGTTCGATGTACAAACGTTAGGAACTTGATATAATAGGTAATGACGCAGAGATCTAGTTGTGGTGGCTGGTACTTTTAGTATCCGACTAACGGTCGTCCGACATCGACTGACTGACCAACTCACTGAGTGACTCCTACTACTCCTACTTATTATAGGTGGGAGAGTCTATTAACTATAGAATAGGTGTGTACCACTATAACAATTTTACAGTTGAAATGGCTAGATGTAACTGTAATTTCTATGATAACAGTTTCTTCTCTCGCACTTCTCACTTGGGGAACTCTCCTTCTGGCTTCTTAATTCCTGTACTTTTATAGTTTTCTTTCCTTAATAGATTTTTTCCCCTCATATTCTCTCACACTCAGTAATGTCTTGTGTATTAGTGGCTTTATTGCCTTGTTTGGAGTGAAATGATGAAAAAAAAATAGTTTCCTCTAGTACTATTATTATCTGTAGTACTTACATGCATTGATTCAAGTCTTGTAGATTCCAGTGAGGTATATGAAGCAGCAGCTCTCAACACATTAGGGATTGCTGTTGTGGTTTCTGTAGTAAGTCAGTTTTTACAAGAGAGACTTGTTAGCCTCATGACCAACCATTTTTGAATTCAGAGTTGTTTTTTGCCTAGACAAGAGCTCAGTCTGCCCTACTACATAACCCATAGCTGAGCAAAGAAGATGTGGATTTGTAGTGGTGCTGTAAGGATTGTTGGCTAGGGTCACCGTGAATATAATCAAGAAGGAAAGCTGTGTTCTTGTAAAACAACACCTCACATGAATCATGCACAACAAACACGAGAGAAAAATAATCAAGCTCAGTGAACATTAATAAAATATTGTATTAACAATGATATACAAATATCAACAATAGTATAAAGAAAGTTGCTTCCCTTTTTCCGTAATAAAAAGGGTAAGTTTAGCTAATTAATGTTGAGTACAATATTGAATGTTATTTAACTACAAAGTTCAATTGAGATCTTAGCTAAATAAAGAATAATTCCACAGTGTGTTACCAGTGTAGAAAGATGTAATGTTCATGAGTGATATCAATAGGAATTAGTATGATTACTTGAATGAGTAATAATTAAGAATTAAAATGTCACAAGAATATGCGCCGTGCCGTATTTTCCAAGAATTGAACTGCTACTGGCTGTTGGCTAACAGCGAGAGGGTTTTTATAGTTACGCATAGGCTCCAGTGAGCTTGGCGCCAAAAAATATTAGAAAGATACTAAAATACGTGATTGGTCAGGAAATGGACCAATCCGTGATTTTAGAGAAAAATTCAAATGATGTGCGATGGCAAAATTATCATATAATAAGTATCATATATTTATGAACCAATGACATTAAAGAAAGCGGAGGTGTGGCACATGTAAGTGATCACCACAGTTTCATGCCTTTGTGCAAAAGTGAATGTAGCAAACAAATGGAATTTGAACCTTGCTTATAGATTTCTTGTTGCAAGCTGCTAAAAATTACACTACCCACATTGAGAGCAATACAGTGGAAAAAAAAAATCATGTATACAATATTGCATTTAGACATTTATCCATAGGGGGCAGCACCATATATTTAATTTATTCATGAGTTAACAAGCTTCAGATATGAATGATTACCCACAATTCTTTATTCTAAGAAAAACACTGTGCTTTTAGTTAAAATTTTAAGATAATTTGAAATTGATATGTTCTTCAGTTGAAGTGTTCTTAATTTTTTTTTTTTTTTTTAACAACATGACTATCTTGTAACATCTTTCATTCAATGGTGTTCAGGAAGACATGACATAATTTTAACAAATTTCACACATATAAAGAAAAAAAAGGACCATGACATTCTCTGGATTGAAGTTTACATTAGAAGTTAGAATATAAGAAAAAAACAGTTGAAAAGAAGAGGAAAATGCAAACCAAAGGGAGTCTGCACATATGGTACCATCATTTTAAATGCCATTCCTAAAAGAACTAAAATAATCAGTAAAACGTACTATGATAGCAGAACACAGCCAGATTAAAAAGTACAGTAAGACCAATAAACTTCACTAAACTTGGCTGGAGAATAGACAGACTGAAATGCTACAAAAATATAACAAAGAACAATGCAAATAAAAAGCCTTAAATATTAATATTTTCACTAAATATTTACAAATCCCAACTTCATATGGCACTATACAATCTTACCACTCTTGTAAGTAGGGATGTCTTCTCTGTCATGAAAATCAGAGTTTGAAATAATCCTTTTTTTTTTTAACGTTGACGTTTGATGATTCCAAACATGAAGCAGATGAAATTGCAGTAAGGAATTAAGTAAACCTTAAAAAATCAATTTCTTTATATATTTATAAGAGATAACTGTTGGTAGGTAAGTATAGAGATCGGATAATCTTAGCTTAGTGTAACAATGCCAAATGGAAGAGAAATGAGGGTAGGAATATTGTGTAATTCCATTCTTACTGTTGTAACCTAGGGAAGGTTACTGAATAGAATAATCAAATGAAGGTTGATAATGAGTGATAATACTTAGGACAAGAACAACACATATAAGATTTACTCACAGCATGTAGAAGTAGTAGTTAACTGCTAGAAGTGTGTCAAGTGAATTCCACAATGAATCTCCAACAGACCAACATACAGTATTTACTACTGTATTTATGTGAATGGGGACATATCCATTATTGTCCTTAGGTATGCTACAACACTTGAGGAGGACTAATAACCATGAATATCAGTTTTAAATCTTGTTTTTTTTTATCTTGGATCAAAAGATTAATCTTTTGGAAATGCATATTTCAATCACAAGGTGAGCAAGTGATGAATGTAAATGACCAGTAAATATCATAAGACACAACTTCCTCAACGGCAGGGCAGATGAAAGGAGCTTAACTTTTTCAGCCATAGGGCAGATAAAATATGCTTAACTTTTTCAACCATAGGGTAGATGAAAGATGCTTAACTTTTTCAGCCATAGGGCAGATGAAAGATGCTTAACTTTTTCAGCCGTAGGGCAGATGAAAGATGCTTAACTTTTTCAGCCATAGGGCAGATGAAAGGAGCTTAAATTTTTCAGCCATAAAGCAGATGAAGTGAGCTTTACTCTTTCAGTGATAGGACAGACAAAATGAGCTTCACTTTTTCTGCCATAAAGCAAATCAAATTTTCAGCAAAAGGCCAAACAAAATAAGCTTCTCTTTTTCAGCCACAGGACATACAAAATGAGCATTACTTTTTCAGCCATGGGACAGCTGAAATGAGCTTCTCTTTTTCACCCATAGGGCAACCTAAATGAGTTTTTCTTTTTCAATCATAAGACAGTTGAAATGTGCTTTACTTTTTCAGTCATAGGGCAGCTTACATGGGCTTCTAATTTTCAGCCATAGGATAGACAAAATGGGCTTCACTTTTTTGCCATAAAGCAAATGAAATGTTTCCATTTTCAGCTGAAGGCCAAACAAAATAAGCTTCTCTTTTTCAACCATAGGACATACAAATGAGCTTTACTTTTTCAGCCATAGGACAGCTGAAATGAACTTCACTTTTCCTCTCCTCATTGTACAGTATTTCTTTATTTCCTCTAAATGATTTGTGCCTATTTATTTGTTCATGCAAAGATAATTGCATGAATTCATGTCTTCTTTCATTAGTTTTTATTAACATAAATACAAGACAAAGTGAAATAAAATAGGCTTCATATTTTTGCTATGAAATAAACTTTGGTCTTATTGACTGTTCTCAGCCTTTTGTCCCTGTGGCACTAAATGAAATATTTAATTTCACTCCTAGTGAACTTGCCTCTCCAGGCAATACCGATTTGTTGTATAAGGGGTTGTATAATTACTTTGTGCTTAAAGTATCTCCTAAAGAAAAGAAGGATGGCTGAAATACTTTTGGTCTCTGGTACCCCTGTATGTGTCTGTGACCCCCAATTTAAACTTGGCCTTGTGCCACATTCCATCCATGGAGATGTTTGAATAAATCTCACTTCTTGTTGATGTTAAATGAGAATATTTTTTCTGATAATTGATTTGTGATTTTCTTTTTATAATTGACAATTATTTTGGCAAATAAAAAAAAATTAAACCTATACAAATGAAAAAAAATGCAAATAACAATCTATAAATTTATAATAATTGAAAAAAAATATGAGTAATATTTTGTTTTTTATTTTACAGACAACAGTTTTCAGATAATTAAAAAACTTAACACGGAAGAATTGTAAAAGCATTTGATTAAATAGATCTTTGTATCAGTGAAAGCTAAGATTTTTTTATTTGTTGCTTAAGGTTTTCCTCTGTTCATTTTCAATTCTGTTTCTCATCTCAAAATGACAAGAAATTTATTCTTCTTAAATTATTTTATCCTTTCTGTTATTTTGTGTCAATTGTCCTTTGTTTTTCTCTGCGAAAAGTTTTCTTGTATACTTAATGACTCCATTTATTTGATGGACTAAATTAAATCAACTTAAATTACTATTTAATAACAAGTTTTTAGAGGTTATATCAACAATTTCCCTTTGCAATTGCAGAGAACTGGAAAATAAATTCTATGTAGATAATTTTCTCGTAATTTCTCTCTTTGAAGGTAATTTAAATAAATTCTCTTTTAATGTACTTGTTTATGCAAAATAATTGTCATTTCAAACGATTTATTTTGCCAACCCACAAATGCAAAATATATGTGTATATGTCTGAGATTAAGTATTGTAACTATTTACACTATTTACATTGTTTAGACTATTGTCTTCATCTTTATTGTCATATTCACAAAGTTTTGGGTGTTGTGTATACTCCAGCCTTCTTCAGTTGACATTTGTTTGAATTTCAAACTGAACACTTTATTTAGTCCATGGGGATAGATTGTTCTAGTTCCACTTGCCATGCCTTTTCTTGATATCTCAGTTTCAGTTATTTCCCTTGAGTAACTCAATTCTCCGAAAGTATTGAACTCAGAACTCAAGGATATATGGCCCAGTGGATAAAACTGTTGGTTGAAGTAATCCACTGACTTGACCCAAAGAGTTGTGAGTTCAATACTTGGCCACAGCAGAGGTGAACAAAAACTTGAAGAGTTGAATTACTAAAGGAAAATAACTGAACTAGTTACTAAAACATATTTGATACCCTTACGTTTTATTTATGTTATTTACATTTATTGTCCTCATCTTTGTTGTTGTTATCTTAAGATTTCAGCTAATGTGACCTCTTGCTTTCACTTAACCTTCAAGGAATTTCAAATCAAATTGTTCCTTCATTTGCCTTGCTTCCATTGTGCTTAAGATTGCACTACTCTGACCAGGGATTGAACTCACAATTATTCTGTTCATAAATCACTAGGCTATTTGGCTGTGGGAGAATTATGAGTTTAGAATTTTTAGTCTACTCTACAAGCAACTGCTTCTCACATTTGACTGCATTCAACATGGCATCTCTTTTTCTTACTGCTGCTTTTGTAACTGCTGAAGACTTGCTCTCATTTCTATTTGTTAACAGCTCCCATATTATATTTATTTCTATACTAGGCCTGCTAAGAAGGTCTTTATAGCCTAGCAAATTCTTTCTGATATTTGGATCTCTATTGACTACCCTTTTTCAACCATACATGATCAGCCATGCCTGATTTCCTTGTCTTGCTTCTAATTAAGGCTTTTTAATGTCCTTGCAGCATTCCTTTTCAGATTTACATTGTTTGCTAAAACTGAAAGGGATATAATACAGGCAGACTTAATATGATGATAAACCAAACGGACAGACAGTTCTTGGTCATGCCCCTCCCCCTGTATTAGGCTTTACTCAGCATAGATTACTCATTTTTTTTAATTTTTTTAAATTAATATCTTCATGTTCATTGTTACATCACATCACTCTGGCCATTGTGCTCTCTAGCTTTATTCATGTGTTTGTCAATCCAGGTAACTTTCATAGATTTTCAAACTGAACCCTTTATTTATGAGGTTGATTGTTCTTGATCCACTGTCCATGTCTTGGGATATGTTGTTGTTCTTTCAAGAACAACAACATATCTACTACCTTGCCCAAGGAGTGAACTCATAATTACTATGCCATCAAATTCACGAACCAATTTCTTCATCTTCTCGGCTGTTAACTTGTAAATAATGAGAATTCTACATATCAGAAATTCAAGAAAGAAATTTTCCTTAGTTTTTACTCCAGGTTTCAGAGTATTATCTACCATTTTTTTTCTTCTTTTTTTTTTTAAACAATGATATCCACCCTGTACAACACCCAAGAGCCACTCAGAGGGTTGCATAATGAAAAATCTTTAGAAGGAACTGGAAACACTATTCTAAACATGGGAAAATCTCTACTCTGTTCAAAAGACTGAGGAGGAATGTGAACTAGATGATAGGCAAACCTACTTACTCCTATTGAGAAAAGAAAAAAGAATTCAATGGTTAATTCAAATTTTAGTTTTAAGTAGAGACATTAGAAGTATAGAGATGAAGTAGATTTTAGGAGGGGCTTGAAACACAATCCTAAGAAACAAAGGATAAACCTTGACTCCTGTTCAAAAGACCAAGTGGCTGTGTGAACCGGACGATAGATGAACATATCTACTCTTATTCAGAAAAGAAAAAAAATAATTCACTGGTAAAGAAAAGTTCAACGTCATATGTGGAGATGCTAGAAGTATAGAGTTGAAGTAGACTTGAGAAGGAACTGGAAACCCAGTCCGAAAGAGTAAACAAGGGATAATCCTGTACTCCTAGGGCAATGGAAAAGTGATGTCTAGTTGACAGATCTTTGGTCACCAGACTACAGTCTAAACAGAGAAAGGACTTCAATTAAGGTCTCACCTAAACTTAATCTGGTCCAAAGTCATAATAGTGAAGCACTCAGTTCAAAGTGACTGGTAATGTTATTAGTATGTGAACAAAGTAGGCATCCATAATTAGCCAATCTGTAGATAAATTTGGAATAATTTTTGTAAATGCTGTATTTTCCATTTCTGTAGAACTAATCTAACTTTTCTTTTTCTCTGTAGATAAACGTGAAAGCTATTGGTCATGCCACTGATGTTCCAGTTTGGGTTAAAAAACCATCATTGGACCTGAAGATCTGCATGTACGACAGGCTCTACCAAGAGACAGTTATTTTATTCAATAGGTAAGTTTTGAAAATTTTGAGAACAAATTTATGAAGCATTTTCTTACAGGCCGAAAAGACAAGTTTAATAAATGAGATTATATTTCTCCCATGTTTTGTTGCAGCAGGTAATTAATATAAAAAAATATAAAGGTGAACTTAAAATAAAATGTAAGTTCTCTTATAAACATAGCAAATAAGTTAGAGTGGAGTGGAATTTGTTAATTTTGGTTCTTTCTTTGGACTACTTATTTCTAACTATGTTCTTAATCATGTCATAAGAGCATTTCAGCAGATCCTATCTTCAGCCTTCAACAATAACAATCATTTTGTTGATTATAAAATATTGTAAACTAGACATTTCTTAATTATATATTTTACTAGCAGTAGAGCCCGGCATTGCCCGGGGATGTAACAGTAAGAGATAAATCAAGTATTGACCATCATAAAGACTAAAAAATAAAATTGACAAAGATTATTGTTTAAGATTATTGCATGTCTTAATTAGTTTTATTTTAATTTTTTTTTTTTTTTTTACAAATTGGTCAAACCCAAACTCAAACAAAAACATGTTTTCAATTGTTATGAGTCTACCGATTGAATAGAATTTTATTATAAACAATTGTCTTGTAAATGGAATTTTAAAGCATTCTGAATATAAAAAATAAAGAAAAAAAGTGTGCAAGACAATAAGAAACACTACCTGCCAAAAAAAAAGTGAAGTTTTGTTGAAATCGGTTGAAAAATGTAGGAAATCCGAACCCATATATAAATGAACACACACACAAACAACCTGGGTTTTATAATAAGTATAACTCGATATGAGTTGTCCCCCTTTCATTCTCGCAATGACTCTTAATCATGTTTTCAAATTTATTTTGTGCAAAAACAATTGTGTTTTTCCAATTTTTGGCGCTGTCAGAACCACCGCAAGGTAATTTTACATAGTCCTGTGAAGTTTTGTTGAAATTGGTTGAAAAATGTAGGAAATCCAATCCAATATATAAATGTACAGACACACACACACACACACACACACACACAATCTGCGTTTTATAATAAGTAAGATTTGTTTCACTTTGGGAAGAAGTTATGCAGATTGAACTGAATTAAGCCGACCATCTCACCACTGCTACAACTGCTGTTCTCCTTTTTCCAAATATGTAATAGAGTATACAGTTATCTATGACATAAGCATAGTTTCATAATTGACATTTGTAAATAAAAACAATGTACAGATAAAAATTTAAGAAATCAGGGATCAATTTGACACTATTTATATTATGAACAGGGCCCAACCACTTTTGAAATGATAAAAAAAGCAATACTTTTAGAAAAAGATTGGAAAAAGATTTAATGAATGTTAATCAACAAATTGTTAGCCCCACCACAAACAAAATTCTTCCCTGTTTTTTAAGTTTATCTCAGTAGTTCTGTTTTATCTTTTAAGCCTGAAAATATGTTAAAAACAGTCCCCAGAAAAGAATTCCAGATGGAATTTTTGGAGATATCCTGAAAGATATCTGTCTGGATGCTTTATAGCTGTCTGACATGGCTAAAAGTCCAAAGCAGCTACATTGTCACGGACAGTTGTTGTTGATGAGGAATGGATCACTTTTCAAATACAAGCACATACCAACTGATTCTTGCAGCTAATAACATGATTTTATTTTCAAAAAGACAAAAGACTTGAAAGAAATGTCACTTCCTTAGCAGACAGTGAAAGCAAAACCTAAGGAAATAAACAAGAATTCCATTTCTTAATATTAAAGAATTGTGTTTGTCTACTCAAAGAAAAGAAATTGTTCTGATTGTTATAATCCATTTGGATGCATGAAGACTTTTTCTTCCTATTTGCAATTCCAATAATTCTTGTTTTTCTACTTTTCAAAAGAATCTTTCTGGCTTCATCATAGACTAAAGCAAATTTAATTTTTTCTTTTCTTTTTTTGAGAAATAAAGTTATATTTACTGTATCTAATCACATGAACTTGTTTCTTTGAAATCTTGTTGTATAATGTCCTATGAATCTGTTTTTTTTATTGCATTCAAGCAATGGTCAACAAATATTATTCATTACTGGAATATTTATCTTTGTCAATACATTCAGGATGTTTGGTTCATGTATTGGTCATCAGCATATAACAAGGAACCTGTAACATACAATGAACTCGTGAAAGAGGCATTCTAAAAGCTATGGTGCTGTTTTGCTGAAGGCAATATTTTTTTTTTCATTCTGTGGCAATACAGGTTATTTATTCCAGTGAATTGAATCAAGGATAATTATTACTGACAAGAACTTTTATTATTGCAGAGGACTTTAACTCACCCTAAAATACAATATGGGATATATACATGCTTATATTGATTTGGCTTTCAGATAGACAAGTACGCAGGTTAAAGTTGATACTTTTCAAGTAAGGTTTCTTGTTTTTCAGAACGAATTCAGATATCTTCTTCAATGTACCATATCTCTTCATGATGTAGGTGATCATGGTTCTCCACAATTTCCTGTTCTTTGTAGGTCTTAATAAATTTTGTCTTTTTTTATATCATAAAACTTGTTCCACCGTCCATTTACTCAAACTCAAATTAGGTAGGTTGTGTGTTGTTTTCCTCTCTCCCACTTGCATTCATTCTGTCCTTGTGGGTATCAAATTTTCCAAGCTCCTCTCTCCTCTAGAAATTTCAAGTATCTCTTTGTGATTTTAAGTATAAGCATTTTTTTGTTTCCATTTTATCTAAAATGTTGTTGCTCACTTGTTTGGCACATGGTATTCTCAGCAACCTTCTGTAGAGTCAAATTTCTGCTGCTCCAGGTTTCTTCTTCAACTGTGAGGAGGTTGTCCAGCATTCACTGCCAGAGATGAAGCCTGATATTACATAACAAATCAGTACTCTTTTCTTTGTTTCTAATAAAAATTTTAATTTTTTTTATACTTTGGAAGGTATCTTTCACTATCCCAGTGCACCTCAGGTCACATTAATAGTGAACCAAATATGGATTAAATTGGCTTGCAGTTAGTTCCAAGATGAAACCAGTTATAATTTCATAACAGATCCTTAAATGCTCAACTATATCCCCTTATCATTTGATAAAAAGGTTTAAAAATGAATAATTTGAGAATGCCAGAGGAAATTTGAATTGCTTTTTGTGTAACTATCAATACTTGGGCATTATCAATGGAATTTGCTCAATGCTTGTAAGAAAAAAATTCAGGTGGAAATATTTCAGAAGACTTATAGAATTCATAAATCTTCTAATAGTTCATAGTATTTGCATGCTCTTTGGTGCCAAATACACCTGGGTTGTAATAATTTGGAGGGGGCTTGGAATTTTTCTGTAAAAAATGAGTGAGTTTATTATATTAGAAGGGGAGTCAAGAAATAATTTAAATGGTTAAAAAATGCAAAATTAATAAACAAGATGGTATTAATAAATTTGATGGGGTCAGAAAATTTACTTTAAAATTAAATAAATGTCCTTCCCTTGACATCTATTAGTACAGTGATAAATTTTAATATTTTAGAAAGATAAATTATTCACTGTTAAAATATTATGGAATTCTCTGAAAAGTTCAACATTAAATTTTAGTTTAATCATAACGGAATTCTCCACACTTTGTACACAGTTGTTTTCTGTAATATCCATTCATTTTATTAAAAAAAAAAAAAAATAGAAACACTGTATTAGACGATGCTTTCAACTGGTTCAGGTGTTAGGGCTACACTTTTTTGGGGGGAGGAGGGAAAATAACATCAGTCCTGATTTAATTTAGGGCTCTGAAGAAAGGTCACCATTGCTTTCTATTTATTTAACTGATCACCCTATGTTTTATCAGCAGAGATATCATAAATGTTAGAATGCTCATGTTGTTAATTGAACTGACTTTTTTTTGTTTTCCTGCAGAGAAACCAGTGCCTTAAAGATCAGATTTGAAATGGCCAAAGAGATGAGGAACCATCTTGAGATTCTTCCCAACATTGGTTACATCCAAGCCAGATCACAATTTCAGGCTCAGCTCAAGTTCCTACCTAGGTATGATGAAATGTTTTGTGATTCTTTTATGGCTAGCACTAACTTCAAATAGTATGTTTTGTTTATCTTATTTAAATACCCATAAGTTATTCATTTTGTTTTTGTTATTTTGTGAGAATTTAAAAATTACCAAAATTTTTATTCTTTTCCAAATGAAAAAGGCTAAAATGAGGGTCTTTTCATTTTCATGTCTTCACCGCTTTTGTTTCTCTTTAATATCTACCTGTTTATCTATCTGGTTATTCTCTAATGAACATGTCTGTCCACTTCTTTCCAACCATTTCTGACATCCATAACTCTACCCTGATTCATGCATGATCTCTGAACTTATCGATAAAAGTTCTTGATTGTCTTTCTCTTGATCATTTTCCTCATCATTTGAATCTCATAAGCTGATGCACATCTTGCTAACTTCTCCAGCAATGGCCACAAAACTGCACTCACCTCTCACAGATTGTGTCCACAATCTTTGGTATCTTACAATATCAACATTAAAGATTTGGTTGAATGTAATTTTGAATGATAACTAAAACTCAGAAAAGCCATCAAAGAAAAATAAAATCTATATAAGTTAGCATTTATCTAAGTGATATAAGTGATCTAGATTTTTATTGGCTAATAATCATGTTGTATATTTGCACTTTGTTCTTGAGTCTTGATATGATGTCAAAAATTCTATATTTACATCTTCAATTCCAAACGTTTATCTCTTAATAATGACTACTGCCACAGTCTTTGATGCTCTATCTCGGGTAAAAGTAGTTACATTTAAAACTTGAGTTTCAATAGACAGAGTGGTTGAAATAAAAGTATGGTGCTTAAACCTTTAAATACTATTTTTTATTAATTTTCTAACTGTTCCCCAATATTGTAATTGAAGAAAAAAGAGCACTTGTACACCTCTGTGGCACAACACTCACTTGTATTGGGCCCTCTCACTTCTACATGATCTTCCTGGGTATGACGATAAACTACATCCACATCTAGAGTAAGACAATAAAGTACATCCAACAGCAAGGCCTCTGATCAGGAGGTCTTCAGGAGCATGGAACCACCTCTTAATTGCTGCTGTTCCCAGGTCCACCTGTTAGGGTCCCAGCTATGGGCAAATAGTTAACCCAGAAACTGAGGTAAAAGGCATTATAAAAGTGTAAAAATAGGTTTTAATACCAGAAATTCTTTGTAAAAAATTATTACCAGAAATAAATTTTTGAAGAAAAAAAAAATATTACCAGCTATACGTTTTTGGAAAAATAATATTACCAGCTATACATTTTTGAGGAAAATTAGATTTGACAAAACAAAAATATTACCAGAAAAAAAAAAAAAAGTTGTTGGCATTAAATGACCCATTGAGGTTGATATTCCATAAAACAAAACAAACACTTCTACATGGATGGTTCCTGAACAGCACATTCTTAATTTCTTTAAATTCAGGGTCAGTTGTTATCAATCCTTCTTATACTCATAATCTGCACTTGTTTTTATCCCCTCTTACATTCATATCACACACCTCAGTCAGTTACCTTCTACTTTGAGTGGCTCTTGAACCTTGTATTGGGTGAACATGACTAAAAAGTAAAAATGGTTGGTATAGTACAGCAAGAGTTGTTGGTGGGCTTATTATTGTAACCTAGGGAATGTTACTGAATAGAATAATCAAAAAAAGGTTGGTAATGAATGATAATACTTAGGACAAGAACAACACATATAAGATTTGCCAGCAGTGTGTATAAGAAGTAGTCAATTGCTAGAAGTGAGTCAAGTGAATTCCACAATGAATCTCTGACTCTAGACCATGTACAGTATTCACTACTGTATTTTATGGGAATGGAGACATACTTATTATTGTCCTTGGTTACAATGCTTATTGAAAGAGTTACATGCTATCCATATTTGATGGAAATCAGGTCTGGTACTTACACTGGCTTGGTAAGTTGTCGAATAACATGGGCAACATGTGGGTGATTATTATCCTACTGAAAATGAACCCTGCCTACCTGTTGCAGAAATGTCAGCAGAACAGGCTGAACTGTGTTCTGGATGTGATATTCACTGTTCCATCCACATCATGATGTCAGGTGTTATGCCTGCATGTTCTGGGTGAATACTCTTTGGAATATATCACAATCCAAGACAATGTTGCACATGCAAAGGACTGATATTTGCATGAATTAAAAACCTGTTCTCATCACTGATTCACTAGAGAGTTGAATTTGATCCTTCAGGGAACCCTCTCATGACACCATTGGTGAAACACACTATACTTTTGTGGTGTAAGTAGAAGTCTGGTTAGAAGAACATGTGCCTGTTTTCTTTCTGCAAGTAAATAATTCACAGTGGCTTTTGTTGACTCTCTTGGGGCCACATTTGCTCTGATCTGTGCTGTGGACATCATACCATCTGCTTTTGCTGTCTTTACATTTATACAATGTGTTATGGTAATTTATCCACGCACACATGAACTCTCCCAGCCATAAATAGGAGCAGGTAATGCTTTTGAAGAGGGAAGTTTCCAGCAGTCAGCTCTGACAGTCAGACCGAACATTCTTGCTGTAACACTCTCGTTTGTATATGTTTGTATTACTGTTTCTGTTAATATATTTGTTTAACTCAATTCCTCTCTTTGGGTCTTTATTTCTGGCCCTAACAAGGCCACAACACAATATAGCTTTCTTTTTGAGCATCTATGTTATATTGTTGTCCAAATTTATGGCTATAGGAGTATTTATTTGACCTCTGTTGCTAAAATTGTTGTATCAGTTCTTTAATTGACTATCCAGCCTCTTGAACATCTATAATCTGAGCTCTATCAAAAAAGCTTTAATTGAACACAAGGAGCACATGTACATCTCTCTGATATAACACTTACTTGGACTGACCTCTTTTGCTGCACTGAACATTATTGCAACATGTGAAACTTTTTAAAGGGAAGACACAGATGGTGCAATAGTATGTGCTACAAGCTATAAGTTTCAAATATACTTTTTGGGGGAGAAAAATCTTCCCAGGACATCCTTATTCTGACCACCTCTTTTGTTAAATATTCAAATGAAACAATTTTTCTGAGAATAGTCACTGCCTAAATTAAGGGTGGCAGGGAATTTTCAGAAAACGGGTAGCTGGAATAAGGATGTCCCAGATGAATGTTTTTTTTTTCCCTTGAAGTTTTAATTGAATAAAAAGGAGCACTTGTACATGTCTGTGGCATAACACTCACTTATACTGCACTCTTTCACTGCACAGATATAATTGATATATTACAGCAAGAGTATTTGCATGTCCCAGGTGAATTTTGCTCCAAAAAGAGTATAATCATTTGTACAGAGGAAGATAGTGACAAAGAAAATTTGCTTCACCACTGAACGAGGTCAAAGAGCTTGTGTAAATGAGCTTCTGCTAGCCAATCATGTTCAAGTTTCACTAAGTGGAATGGATTGCATAGAAAAATATGCTAATCTAATTCCATGCTCCACTAGTAGAAAACATGATAAGGGTCCAACAAACTGCCAAAAGCAACTGACTTTTCCTGCCTAGGTTTTTTGTGAGGAGACTGCATGTTTGTGTACATGGAGAGTTAGACTTTGCAAACTTGTTATACATCATTCTGTCCTGTGTAGTCTCTGTTCGAAAATCAAAGAATCAATCTTGATGCTATTACCCTTGTCCAGAACATGGAAGTAATGTATCTTCATCCAGTTTTTTTACTAAATCTGTCAAATTGTCTGACTAGTCATTGTAACCTTTTTCTGCATTCCTACTTGCCTTTAATCTGTTTCATAAGCTGTCTAAAAATTAGTCTTTTCAATGCAACAGAACATAAAAAAGGTACTTCTCTCCTGTTTCCATTTTCTTTATGCTACCCACAATTCATATTGCCTCCTTCTGTTTGTATTTAATCTAACAGTGTTCTGTTTCCTTTCTCTGGAAAATTCTTCATTTCATTTTTTTTTTTTTTGCTCTTTCCTTCCTCTTCAACTACATCCTGTCTATTTGAAAATCGAACATAGGTACAAGAGATTTGATTTCTTAGTATACATAAAGTACTAGGTTACTTCATTTCTTGATGTCTGCAGCTAATTCTTTGGCAACTCAACAATAATTTTTTTTAAGTATCTTCATTATAAAAAATTCCTTGAGAGTATGGTTAAATGAATAGAACTATAATACAGAGTTATTAGAACTCTCCTAACAGTGAGTTGAGAAAATAAATTTGTTGTTTAATGGCTGTTAATATATTAGAAGTATCAAACACCATGGTACTTAATCCTTATTTGAAAACTAATCTTTCGTTTTACTAAATAATTATTTCTCATCTTGTATTAGATCTCTCAATCCCATGATTTTGGATTGTAACATTTGAGTTTACACCTTCATGTTTGCAATATTACAACTTTGGATCATATTTTACTTGTATTTACCTTCATAAATACGTGGGATGACCAAAGTGTAAGAGACCAAGGGAGGTAACTTCGGATGGAAGAAAGTAAAGACATTACAAAGGTTGTTTCAAAAGTTGTTCAGATGACTCATTCTTTTGTTGCTTTTACAACCTTTCAGCTAATCCATTATATGGCCAACTTTAGATGAGGGAAACTTTTTTTTTTATCTCTGTGCAAACTAGAAAATAGATAATAAGTAGATAAAGAAATATGGTGAATATATAACATGTGCAACTCCATATTGATTGGACCGGCACAGCCACAGCAATGCTTGTAACAAAAATGATTCCCGACATTTTATACAAATTTTTTTTTTTCAATGCTTTCTTTGGTGTACAAAGATATCCATATTCATTTATCCTGAAGATTCTTTCAATTTTATTGCCCTGCATCAATGATTTTAGTATTTGTTTAATACTATGTACCTTTTTAATGTAGGCTATTATGACTCTCCACAGCTTCCTTTGTGAATTGCCATGACAGTTCTTAAGAAAAATCTGGCAGCAAGGCCTCTGATGGGGAGATTGAAAGTATAGTGGAGCATGGAATTACCTCGTAGTTGCTGTTGTTCCCGAGTCCGCCCTGACCTGGGGTGGTAGGACCTGTTAGGGTCCCAGCTATGGGCAAATAGTGAAAAATACATTTTTATAGTAAAAATGCCAGCAATATATTTTTATATAAAAAACATTTACAAACAATACCTATTTATAGTAAAATTACCAACATTACATCAATCAACATGAAAGAACTCTTTCATGGCATTAATCCATATAATATCCTACAATTTCTTAAAGAAATCAGACTGTATTTCAAAATCTAACTTCAACAAAACTACAACATAAAAAACACATATCACTGGCTCTAGTAATTCTGTTCACACAGACATGTATATGCACAAAATTTGAGTATCACCTACCATGTCTTCAATTGTGAAAACAGAGTAAGATATATTTATTACTTCAAAGCACCTAAGAAAATTAAATGTTGGCATTAAATAACCTATAAGTAGTTCATATGCCGGTAAACAAATAAATAAAAAAAATCTCGAGAAAAATAGGGCGTGGTTTTCCGTTGACCCCTCCATGATTTAGAATTCTAATTTTCCTTCTTTTAGATTGGTTGCCACCCATGGCTGGAGAGCCAGGTTTACACTGTAGTCAGAACTTTCAAAAGTGTATTTGGGAGAAAGTGAGCGCAACAGCAACAGCTGGAATTTTGAAATTGCTGATGCCACTCTCCATGCTGATGACAGCATAACTTGGACCTTATCCAATCAAAGACACTTGCCACCATTTATTTTGTAATTGCTGTGATTTTCTTGTTTTCAATATTGAGGAAAAAAGACTCCTGTCATTTACCACCTAAAGAAGATAGTAAAATGAATTGGCCAAAACATTGTGAGAATAATGAAAGTAAAAAAACGCCCCCTCCCACCAATTAATACAGTAGTTTCAATAACTGTTCAAATGATGGTCCTCCTTCATTTCCTCCTCAATATCAAGAGACTCTTTGTGGACTATAGAGATCACAGACCCACATGTGTTGCAGATAGGGTGGAATTGCCAGTCCCAGAGCTGGTTTTGAATTGAGAGTTGTTCTTCTCCAAGACATGGGGAAGTGAGTTCATATATTTCCCAAATATGTTTGTGAGAAAGTGAATACAACACCCTCAGCTAGAATTTGAAATCAGCATGCCCATTTTATTTTTGTGCTGATAACTGCTACGCCACATATACAACTAGAATCTGAAAATTACAGAAGGTATTACTTTGTTTCTCTATTTTTCATCATCTCTCTCCAGGATTTAGGTTGCCGTGTCTCTCCACATGTTATTATTACAATATTTAATTTTCTGATTTTCATACTTTTTTCTTTATTTCCATCTCATCACAATTTTCAATCTTTTTTCTTATTTTGTCTTTTCATTTCGTCTTGGTTTGCTGAAGAAAGCCAAATTTCCTCTCTGGTTATTTGTTATTCAATCTTTGAGTTTGATGTCTTCCAAGCGTTCATGTTCAGTCAACAAGTGATCCAATATTTCTTCCCTAAACATAGAATATTTCCATTACTCAATCCATTTGTCTGGTTCTCTCTTTAAAAGTTTCTTCAATATTTGAAAGGTTAGATTTGTTTTAATAGCATATTTATGCAGCGCCTTTGTTTATGCATTCATTCGCAGTTTGACATTTGTGATATTTGATATCTCAGAATGAAGGAAGACAACCACAGCAGTTCTTTATTGTCATGGATGTGAAAAAAAATAAAGATTAACACTCATAAAAATGCCCTGTTTCAGACCTAGAAATATCTTCAGAATAATAATGCAATTCCATATTTGGTAAAATAATCTACAGAGGCATCTAATTTTCAGTTTTATACTAATGTTCATCCTGTACAAGGCTCAAGAGACACTCAAGATAGAGGGTTAGTTTTTAAATGGTTATGATGAATGAGGTGTGATAGGATTTAAAAGGTTAAGCTTGTCATCATGTTCAGGGAAGCATCCATGCAAGAGTTTGTTCCACTAAGGAAACGGTTCTTGGCAGGGTGCGGGGAAACGGCCTGAGTGAAACTTTCTTTTTGCATTTGAAACATAGGGAAATGATGGTGATTCAACTCTGCGGAATTTGTATGGTGTGTTCTAGATGTGAAGGTCTCAACTGGTGGAATTAAAGAATGAAGCACTCATCTGGACATTTACCATGGAAATGAAATAGAATAGAGATAGGATTGTGATATTGCATCTGTAGGGAAAGAGGCTGCAGAGTGGAGAATATACTAAAGACTGTGTAACCAATTTTGAATTTTTATCAAGGCTGGAAAGTCAGAATTGAAATCTGGTGTGCATGGGATTTTTACTCCCAGGAATGTCATAGGGAGATTGTGTTTATTGAGGCTGAAATTATTTTGACATAATATTCAGTTAAACCCAATAGCAAGGCAACGAAGCCACTAAGACACAAAAGGTTACTGAGAAT
This sequence comes from Acanthosepion pharaonis, assembly GCA_903632075.3. Classification (NCBI taxonomy): domain Eukaryota; kingdom Metazoa; phylum Mollusca; class Cephalopoda; order Sepiida; family Sepiidae; genus Acanthosepion; species Acanthosepion pharaonis. The sequence continues at coordinate 153,861 of CAHIKZ030001846.1, forward strand.
GGAAGAGAATATGAAAACCTTAGTGAAGAGGAAGGATAATAAAAGAACAGGATTTAAGAAGACAGAACTTAAATTTTTGAATATCATAGATGTCAGAAAAGCAAGAAGGTGAGAAATTTGAGAAAATAAATTATTAGTATAGAACTTATGGTTGCATCTCACTATTTCAATAATAGAATGGTGAGACTTATTAGCCAATCTAATAGTAGGCTTAAATTCATGCAGTCGAGGTACCAAATAAGAGAGCCCATTAAAACAATTGAAATGAAAATATTTATAGAAAAGGCAGAGGGAAGACATGTCACAGCAGTGGGAAAGTACCCCTTCTGTTTGCCCCGGGGTTCTTGATAGGCTCCAGAGGCGGATATGCAATGTAGTTGGCCCTGCTCTGGCGTCTCGTCTTCAGTCACTTTCTCACAGACGCGCCGTCGCCTCCCTCTGTCTGTTCTACAAATACTTTCATGGAAATTGCTCCGAGGAGCTGCATTCGCTGGTTCCCAGACGTCATAAGTTCAAGTGCCATACAAGGCTGGCTTCCCGCTCTCACCCCTTCACTGTCGAAACTCCTAAATGTAGCTGTCTCTTCTACTCTAATAGCTTCATGTCTCGCACCTCTCGCCTGTGGAACTCCCTTCCCTTCTCCTGTTTCCCTGTGAGCTATAATCTCCATCTATTCAAGTGTAATGTCAATCGACATCTCCAGTTGCCTTGATCTATCCACTAATCACATCCTTTCTTCTATCACTCCTATCTGATCTTGCTCTAAATTTTCTGTAACCCCTTGCGTCCTAGTGGCTTCCCGCCTTGCTTGGGGTGAAATGCTTAAAAAAAAAATACCTTTCTTTTGAGGTATTGTTTTTATTTAATTAGCTTTTCTGTAGGAATTTCTGGGATGAGAAGATAACATTATTTACAATCAAACTAATATCCTTATCTTTATTGTTACAGTCATAACATTTCCGCTGTTGTATTATCTGGCCTTCTTCAAATGTCTGTTGATCTGAGTAAACTTCAGTGAGTATGTTACAGCTCTAAGGAGTCAGGTGGTCGACTGCCTGGTTCTGCTTATTGACCTCTCTGACTTTGAGCAGAGAGGAACCCAGACAAGGTTATGCCAAAGGGAAGAGTCTCATCTGGGGAGGTAGACAGCTACCTGACAGTGTATACGGGGCATTTTTGTCTGTGCCTATGGGCTTGGAAAGACCCACGTTAAGCCAGCCTTGTGCCACATCCTGCTCTGTGGGGGAGCTCAAGTAAATATCAAGTAACCTTCAGTGAATATCAAACTGAATACTTTATTTAATGTCCTCCTTTTATGTGCCATGCCCCTTCAGAAAGTGGTGGATCATGGTTCTCCACAACATCCTATTCTTTCTATATTTCTGAGATGAGGTATTATGTACATTATTTACATTAATCGGACTATTGTCCTCATCTTTTTTGCCATATCTATCACAACGTTTCGGTCGTTGTATGCTCCGGCCTTCTTCAGGTGGTTCAGTTCGACATTCCAAATAAGAAGCAGGCCGGAGCATTCAACGGCCGAAACGTTCTGATAGATATGGCGAAAAAGATGAAGACAATAGTCTGATTAAGGTAAATAATCCTATTCTTTGTAGGTCAAAGCAATGTTTGTTCTCTTACTCTCATTCCCAGCACCTGTCTGGTCACACAAGCTTCTTAGGTTACTTGATGATTCCTTTTGCTTTTTCAATATTGTGTTGAATGACAAGTTCTCCAAACCACCTTTCCCCATGATGAGTTCCAGAAAGCTCAATTGCTTCTTTCTGATTCTAAGTAAAATGTCACTTTTTGCAAGAGACAGTGTGTTCTTATTTCATTGTCTGTGGATTTCTTGATTAATTGTTGTTTTGGTTCAGTTCAGTTATTGCTAGTCCTCTTTCCACAGAGTCAGAGTATATTCATACTACCTGAACCAGGGATTGAACTCACAGTTATTGTGTCACCAGATTTCCTTATCCAACAATCGTTTAGGTTTTGCTAGTCCTCTTTTCACTGAGTCTCGATATATCCATTCTACTCCGACCAAGGATTGAACTCAGAATTATTTTGTCACCAAATTCGCTTACCAACTCTTTACTCCTCAGGTCTGTTGTTTAATTAACTTGTCAAAATAAGTTTAAAAAATCTTTCTAAATTCGTTTAGATGATATTTGTTTGTTGCATCAAGCAAAAATTGAAGAGATTTATGAATAATCTGTGCAAAAATACAAAATATATCTTTGATTTCATATGAAATACTTTTAACATTGAATAACGACATAGATTTTATTTGATGCTTTTAGTGAACTTCGTTGTAATTACCTCAAAGTCGTAGAAGTATAAAAAATAAAAACCTTCTTTATATGTCATCAGACTTTTATTTTGAAATGTTAGTTCATTTCAAAACAGCATTTTGTCCTTTTCATTTTATTTTGAATACAATTCTGTGCTACACCAAATATTTATTATACTTTTCAGAAGGAAACCAAAATATATCCGACAACATCAGATTCACTAACTAAAATTGACATTTTAAAAATCTATTTTTTATGCTTAATTTGTGTTTAGACACCCTTTGCCATTTTTCATTTTTGGTATTCTAGTTATTTTGTTTAGTTTTATTAAGGTATTTTAATTCTGATTTTTAAATTCATGTTTATTATCTTTTTTGGGATATGTAAGCAGGACGTGCAGATGGGATAGCGGTTAGCTGCTCGGAATGAGAAATCAGAGACCAGAGTTCAAATTCCAGTTGAGTCTGTTGCATTCATTTTTGCACAAATCTTGGGAAAGGTACAAATCCATGCACCCCGCCCCCAGCCTGGTTTAAATAGTCGATCAGACTGGGTTCTTTAGTCTTCATTGGCAACCAGTCTAGAAGAAAGACAAATCTGAATTCAAAACCTCAAGTGGACTATTTGGGGACTTAATGGCACTGTATTCAGTTCTTCTCAAGCCTTCACCACTAGAATCAAATCATGTGCAGTTAATCTGGCTGTTCAGTTCTAAGAGCTGAAGTGTTAAACCATCATACATCAAAGATAATGGGAGAATCCATTATGCATAATTGTATCAATCTGGCTGTTTGTAAGGGTTGAATTATTTGCACATCATCATCATCATCAACTATTGTCAATATACTGTTGGTTAAAGGTATTTTTCATCTCATGATTGATATCTATGACTTTGTAGAAAATCCCCTAATGTCCACTCTGCTTTCTATTTGATCTTTTTCAACTTGGTTTACTATGGCATCAATCAACTAACCTTTTGCTCCATCTGGTATCTTTTCTTTTTGTTATGTATCGAGGCCACCAACATTTTTGTGACTATGGTAGCTTTTTCTTGTCTGATCCATGTCATTCTCTTTTTATCTCATCCTGAAAAAACTCTGATATGCAAAGAAAACTTACTACAACAAGGAATATATTTACATATATAGGTATCTTTATAGAAAATGTCAGTCTGGAAACTATCTGGCAGTTTTTAATATCTCAAACATAATTTTAAAGAGTTTGATGTAATTCAGCAACAAATCAGAGGGGATATTACTGTAAATGCAAACACTCTTCCATGAGATTAGTCAGTCAGCAGTAAAACACTTTTCAATGAGCATGTGTATTGTGCAATCAGCACATTCACAGTGAATATGCAGCAAGTTCTACTTGAAATGTGAAAATTTGTCCATGGAAATTATTTGGATCATTAAGAAGGCTTTTCAGGATAATTCTGTGGAAAAAAAAAACGAATAAAATTTGGATACTGATGCTTCAAACTGTAGCTAAAATTGCTGTATTTCAAACAGTGGGTAAGATTGAGAACTTGATGCAGCAGCTGATGGTAAACCTGAAAAATCACTTTGCAATCCATTTAGAAAAGTGATAGCAGCACTAAGAAAAGTATGTAAAATCCTGCAGGGAGTATATTGAAGGAAACTCAAGTGCCATTGCCCCAGGTTAGCTACTTTTCTTTGCTAATATTAAATATCATGATCATTTTTTAATTCTATATAGGTTGTATGTCTGTATATATAAATATCTTGATCTAATGGTATAAATGTATATCCATAATACACAAACACGCATACATATATGAATGAATATTAGTTGTGTATGTTTACATATAAGTAATATATATATATATATATATATATATATATATATATATATATATATATATATATATATATACACACACACACACACAACATCTGTATAGATAATATTAGTGGTCAATATATATATATATATATATATATATATATATTCCTAAGAAGATAGAATCCAGGAAAAACTCAATGTCCAGGACAGAGTAAGAATATAATATAAAAGGCTCAGACACTAATATTCCATGTTTTATATTGGAATTGTAATCATGATCCAATTCATCAGACCTACAAATTCAAAAAGCTTTCTTTTTTTATATATATATATATATATATATATAGTTCTTATACATCTGTCTATAATATTATAGATGGATGTACACAGGGGAATGCATTGCAGTATTTGATGATCTCTTGGATGTGGTTAAATCAATAAATCTATAACCTAATCATGAAAATGCCTTTAATATTAACCCAAATATTTTTCAATATGATCTCCTTTGTTAATGCACTTAATTTAGTAGTAGTGAATATGTATCACCTAGAATGTACATTATATAGAGAATGATTCTGCTAGTAAGTACTTGTCAGACTACAGACTTACAGATTTATCCATACCCATATTTGACAGAGTTGATCAAAAAAATGTATACACACTTAAGGAAAAGAAAAACTTGTGTAGATATTGTAATACTAAATTTATTCAGACATCACATGATTAATACAAGTTACCTTTGGACTTTACAATCACAAGAGATGTTCAAAATGGTGAACTTTAGCTTCCAAACAATTATTAGTACAGCAAACTACTGCTTGTCCAATGTTGGCTAAAGTGTCCAGTGGGATTGCTGCACATGCAATCATTTGTTGATGTTACAGCTATGAGGGTAATGCTATCTGGTGAGAAAATATTGTACTACCGTAAACAGTATTATCACAATTTGATAACACTATGAAAGGCAAGTTCATCCTTTCCTGAAGTGTGTATACTTTTTTTGGTGAACTATATATATACATATCTATATATAAAAAAAATCGATTCTCCCGTTGGGTTTGACGTATGAGGGTCAAGCAGATCAGTTTCCAGGAAATCGACATCCCGACACCGGCACATGAGATTTGATTATAGTGGTGAAGGTTTCGTGCAGGACCATCCACTCTTTTTGAAGGGCCGAATGCAGAAACCTGGTGCACTACATGCCACAAGGTCCCCAAACAACCCCTCTTAGGTTTTGAATTCAGAGGTTGTCCTTCTCCTAGACCAGTTGCCATCCAAGGCTATAGAACCCAGTCTGTACTGCTATTTAACCCATAGCTGGAGGGAGAAGAATAGGATTCACACCTTTCCCAAGGGTATTAGCATGTAAGTGAAATGTAATGGATTCAACCTGGATTCGAACTCTGCGATTCCACAATCCAAGCCGATATCCATTACCCCACCATGCCTCATATACATATATATATATATATATATATATATATATATTTCTTAATATGTATATATAGAAAAAGTTTCAAATTAAAAAATAATGTTTTATTTTATGAAAGTATTTATTTATTTTATATATATTTGATATTTCAAATTGTCTCAATTTTTCATCAGAAATAACTTTGTAACAAAACAGTTATTTCTGATGAAAAATTGAGGACAATTTGAAATATCAAAATATATATATATAAATAAATAAATACTTTCATAAAATAAAACATTATTATTTTTAATTTGAACTTTTTTATATATATATATATATATATATATATATATATATATATAAAGATTAACACCTAAGTAAAGACATTAACCAGTAAATATATACTATACTATAGTGGACTTTCCCATCATTTTTGCCATATGAGGGTCCAGCAGCACAGTTTTTGGAACCAAGAGCCAGACTACCCACACATATCATTTGATTATAGGGTTGAAGGCTTGTGTATAACCAATCACAGTTTTTGGAAGAACTGAATACTGAGAACTGGTTCACAGTATGTCACAAGGTCCCCAAACAACCTTCCACAGGATTTGAATTCAGAGTTGTCTTTCTCCTAAATGGGTTGCTACCCAAGGCTATAGGACCCAGACTGTCCTGCTATTTGCCCATAGTTGAGTGGGGAGAAGAGAGGGATTTGTACCTTTTCCAATGGTATTAACATGTAAGTGAATGTAATGAACTCAACTGAAATTCCAACTCTGCTCTCTGATTCCTCAATCTGAGCTTCTATCCATTACTCAACTATGGGTGGGTAAAAATTTCAGTTAGAGTATATCTGTAAAAAGGACAATATGAATAAAGAAAAAAAGAAACTTAATATTCAAATAATAATGAGGGTAGCGATAAGTTTTTTTTTTTTTTTACAGTGTTCAATATCAGAGAGTGAGTACAATATAGATTAATGGTTTTAAAAATTGCCTTTTAAAATCTTTAAAATCAACATGACAAGCTTTTAGGCATTATTGTCCATTTCACAATAAAAGCTGTAAGGAGAATGATTTTAAGGTAATTTTAAAATATACATATCTATATATTTCTCTCTCTCTCTCTCTCTCTATATATATATATATATATATATATATATAATGAAATGCACTAAGTCTGACAATAATTTTAATATAATTTCTGTTTATATGTTATTTTTACAGATACAAATATTTAAGCAAATGCTCTGTTTATAATAAATAGTATTATAAACAGAGCATTTACTTAAATATTTCTATCTATAAAAATAACATATAAACAAAAAATATATTAAAATAATTGTAGGACTTAGTCAGTTTCATAATATATATTATCATTTGTTTATGTTACAATACACTTCAACCAGGTGTGTGTGCATTTGAGAGAAATCATGAGAAATTTGTAGTTCAAAAAGCAGTAATTTGACCTTGCTAACCAGATGCTTCCTCTGTAGCTAAATGGTATAGACAGTTCTGTGTAGGATACAAGTTTGATTCCTGTTGGAGGACATATATTTTCTATGAACTTTCTTGGATATTCAGGCTATTAAATGATGTTAATACTGTTTATTATAAACAGAGCATTTACTTAAATATTTGTATATATAAAAATAACATATAAACAGAAACCATATATATAGTGTGTGTGGTTGAAGAGAAATATAAAAATAAAATTTACTGCCCAGTGCAGGATATTAGCTCACAACCTTTAGTCAACCTGCTAGAGACTTCAGTTCTTAATAGAGATATCACCTCTATTGATTGAGATAAGATGGCCCAGTGCCTTCTCTCGCTTGGGAGTTTTTTGTCTGTTGCCTGCTAACCTTTATCACTCAGGATTAGCCCCACTCGGGACTTTTGCCAGTGACTCAATAGCTGAGAGAATCAAATGAACAGACGAGTGAAGAAAAAAATAAGATTTATTTAATTTACAATATATATATATATATATATATGAGAGAAAGAGAGAGAGAGGCCACAGTCCTTTACTTAAAGAGATTCTATAAAGCAAAACAGACAATGTCTTTTGAAAATTTGAGTTTCTCTTGGGGTTGATTAAGCCATTTAATGTCAAGTGGATACTTGCAAAGGGTGTGTCAAAATGGTGTTTGTACTTTCAACCATTTTATTTATATATATATATATATATATATATAGGGCTGGCAAAAAGTTCCTGGCCTCACAAATAAGTACTTCCCCAAAATGTTCTGATGTTATTCGATCAGATGTTAAGAAATGGGTCAGGCCAAGAACATTTCAGCATCTCCTACATTTTATATATTTATGACTCTACAATATATTTATATATATAAACTGCACAACACTCTCAAATTATTTTTGACGATGGAATGGGAAACAGATGTAACTTGTGTTTCTTGGAGAAGCTTATTATATTAAAACACTTAAATGACCCTAACAAAAGAAGTGTGTTGATTACCTCATGTATACCTAGAAACAAACACCTGCTCAAGGACACTGACCCAATTAAAATAGCTTTCTAAAGAGATTTTACAAATATAAATATAATATGTAACACCTATTAATATTCATAGAACCCATCATTAATATCATTTTTTTTATATATCTATACACATATAATTCCATATTATAGATTGTACTTAATTTTAGTGTGCATATGTAATTTCACCTTTGAAAGTATAAGTCTAGGTTCCAGATGCTTTATATATATCATCTTAACCTATAATTTTGCTAACATCATGAGAGCTAAGTTTATTCCATGAGACATTACTTTAACAAAACAGAGACAGTGTGTTTATTTAAATTCAGTTTTTTTTTAATTATCTAAAATAACTTTTTAATTTTTTGTCATTCAAACTCAAGAATTTCATAATGCTGTGACAGTCAGTAAGTATTTTGACCCTGAAGATTGCATGTTTGCATTAAACTCTGAGTCATATGTATATATATATATATATATATATATATATATATATATAGGAATGGATTTTTCATTTATTAATTCAACATATTTTTAGTTTATAGTATACTGCCAGAGAGCACATATTTTTCTAATATGATTTCTCAAATATTCAGGCTGGTAGATGGAAATAAATGTATATCTATAATTCTCAAAATGTGTGTGTATGTATGTGTGTGTGTCTTTGATTGGATGTCATTTATGCGTTTCCACGGTTTTCCTTCAATTTTGATGATTTTTGTTTGATAGATCATTCTTTAGTGCCGGTTTTGAGTCCAAATTACACATTCCTCTTCTCTTGGACAAGCTTTAATCTCTCTCAAGTGAGGTTACCTTTTCCGTTGCATAAAGCCTACTACTACAGTTTTAAGGTGTTGCTTTCATTGTTTATAGCCGTTCCCAATTTAAATTTTTTATTGTCTTGCAGTGCATTAACTGTAGCAATAAGTGAGCTTGCTTTTTTATTAATCAACATTTATTTTTCAAACCTTTCCTAAAGTTATTTGAACTTAGTGATCCCTGTAGCTTCTGGTATTTACCCATTCATTTCATTTGACAATTCATACTTGTCTAAGACATGCCACCAAAGAAAAGAACTTGCCTAGGTTGCAAAACTGCTGCTGCCAGGTCTGCCATGCAAATAATGAATCATCTTTAGAACTTTCAGTTTGCCTGTCTCGAAATACCTCTCAGAATGCTTTAATCAGAGCCACTGAGTCTGAAGATCAACATAGCTATTGGCTTTCTAGAAGAGCATACCTAAATGCTTCTGTGCAAGAGGCTGAAAATGATGATTAAAGGACTCAGTGGCTGAGGAGAAACGCCTCTTCAACTGCTGCTGTGCATGAGGCTGAAACAAGACTGAGAATGCAAAAACTGCCATTTTCAGGGCCACACCCATTCAAATTGTTACCCCCCCCAATTTGGGGATGTGCCTCAGTTGCACCCAATTGTTGTTACTAATATTGATTTTCAGGTGAGTTGACTTTAAACTTAAACTGCTCTAATTGAACGGTAAAAATTCCCAGTAATGAAAGACCTGGTTGAAAACGGATTATAAATAAAATCAAAACATGTACTCAAATATTGGTATCCATTAAAAATTAGGTTTAAGTAATAAATGAAATATATATATATATATATATATATATATATAGGTGCCATACCTTGAGCATCTATTGGGACTTAAACTCAATCCAGACCTCACAAAATTCATTCCTAAAGATATTGAAAAATTGGTCTGTTCCCTGTACTACTACTAAATCCTCCTGTTATCTTCTACTCTCTAAAAGAGTGAGTGATGAATTACTTTCCACCCCACAACCCCTTTTCCACAGGTGAAACATCATAGACCTCTCACAGCTCTATTGCTATTTCTATGGAAAATCTTAAGACAAACTACATACCTTCGTTCCACCAATTCTAACCTTCACAGCTAAGCTCCATCATGTCACACACATTGTAGTGAACCACACTCATTCCATTCATTTTCCATTCTTAAGATGTAAGTTCCACTCAAGCAAACTCTTCTCATGAACACCTGTTTTGTGGAATTGATTCTCAAAAGGATTCTTTCCTGATCACTACAATCTTAGCTTGTTCAAGTCAAGGGTTAATTGTTATCTTCCCCACATATTCCCATAAACTGTGCATTTTATTCTGTAACCCTCTACCTCAAGTACAGGGTGAACATTCTTGTAAAATATATATGTAATGTCACATTCTTTCTGACGTCCTATAAATTGCCTTTGCATCTTGGCATATACATCTCTGTGTATGTGAATGCATAGATACATATTAAAATCTATCTGTTATGAAAATACAGAGTGTGGTTGAAACACCTCCCACATATACATCCCATGTGATGGTAAGACATTAACTAGATGAAAAAACAATTTCCACTAATGTGTTATCATTATGCAGGACATGTACGCTGGAGATATTTCTTCTGCACTCTATATTATCAATAATGCTGTTTTATGTGGGAGGTATTAAGAAAAAAAATGTTGATAATACAGGGTGCAGCAGAAATGCCTCCACAAATACCTCTGAACATAATGGTAAGGCGTTAAAGACACCATTGACACCAATGCCTTACCAGTATGGTGGGAGGTATTTTGGCAGCACACTGTATGTGTTTTTTTTAATGACTTTTTCTGAAATGAGTTGAAATTATTTTCCTGTTTGTTCAGGTCTTCAAATAATTCATATATATATATATATATATATATATATATATATATATGTGTGTGTGTGTGTGTGTTTGTATATATATATATATATATATATATATGTGTGTGTGTTTGTATGTATATATATATATATATATATATGTGTGTGTGTGTTTGTATGTATATATATATATGTGTGTGTGTGTGTGTGTGTGTTTGTATGTATATATATATATATATATGTGTGTGTGTGTTTGTATGTATATATATATATATATATATATATATATGTGTGTGTGTTTGTTTGTATGTATATATATATATATATATGTGTGTGTTTGTATGTATATATATATATGTGTGTGTGTGTGTGTTTTGTATGTATATATATATATATGTGTGTGTTTGTATGTATATATATATATATGTGTGTGTGTGTTTGTATGTATATATATATATGTGTGTGTTTTGTATATATATATATATGTGTTTTTGTATGTATATATATATGTATGTGTGTGTTTGTATGTATATATATATGTGTGTGTGTGTGTGTGTGTTTGTATGTATATATATATATATATATGTGTGTTTGTATGTATATATATATATATATATGTGTGTGTGTGTGTGTGTTTGTATGTATATATATATATATGTGTGTGTGTGTATATGTGTTTGTATGTATATATATATATGTGTGTGTGTATGTATATGTGTATGTATGTGTGTGTATACGCACATAATACTCATCTATAAAATGACACATGTGCAAACAGAGACACGGATACTTAAAGTATATTTATTTAGATGCATGCATTTCCAAAATGAAACTAAAAAGAAATTTTAAGTATTTATAACTACCTATATGCTACTTAATGAACAGTGTGTGTGTGTGTTTGTAAAATGTCAGCAGCCCCCCCCCATCCCACTCTCCGCCTGAGAACTTTGCCGTAATAGAACAGTGATTGATAACTTCACACTCTGTCTTTTCCACTTCCTTTGTTATTGCAAAACAACCTAACTCATAATTGAACAATGAGCTTTGAAGCTGTAACAAATGAATACACAAACAGTAGAATCAGGATCAATGGAGAAGTGGATCAATTTTTTTTTTCTTTTATTCTTTTGTTTTGTTGTTAGATTTTTTTTTTTCCTCTCAAAAAAAAAAAAAAAGGGGGGGGAAAGACAATTTTTATCAATAAAATCTTGCCTTCTGGCTTGCCACCTTTTGTCTACTTATTTTGTTTAGTGTTAAAAGTAGATATTTTTTTTTTTCCGCTTGCTGATTTATCATTTTCAACAGTGATTGGTGGGATATATTTTAGATGTTTTGTGTCTTTTTTTGTTTACATCAGGTTTTGTATTTTTTTATTGTTTTCGAATTTCCGGGTTCTCAGAAGAATTCTTATTTACCATAATGTTGCTGTTTACTTCTGTTAGTATCATCAAAATGGTACAAGTGTACAGTACTGTTCGATAAAAGTGACTCACCTTATCCTTTGAATTTAGCTCAACTTTCATTTCATCGGAGAAGAGAACATTCTTCCAGTCTTCTATGGGCAAATTATTTGTAGTAGTGAACCCATTCAAGTCTCTTGACTTTGTTTATTAGCTGCTTAAACCTTCGTGTACAAGATTTGTAGTCTTGTTCTAACAAGATTTGTAACTGTTCTGATGGATTGTTGAAGCGACAAGACTAACACCTTGCTCTTCGCTTAGACTGGCTACAATTTCTTGGCTAGTTATAGTCCTATTCTTCGCAACTTTTCTCTTGATTACCCTGCCAGTTCTATCATCAATCTTTTTCTTTTGTCCCCTTCTTTCCTTCCTTGGAGCAGGAGTGGCATCATTATGTGCCCTAAGAACTCAAGAGACAGATTTCTGCAATTTCTCTCGTAGACTTGCCTGCTTTTGAGAGGGCAATAATAGATGCCTTAAGTGGTTCTGATGTGTGTTTGTACCCTTTCATTGGTTAGTGACTTGAGTGGCTATTTCAAGCTGTTTTTATACTGCATGAGGCTTTCTGGAATATTCTGGAATACTCTAGATTTAATTTAAGCTGTTCTAGAATTCTCTAGAATATTGTTCTGAGTGTATTGTAAAATAGTTTTAAATATTTTGTCAAAAACTCTTTAAATTTACCAGTTTAATCATTAGAATGTGATATCTGAGTCACTTTTTTTGCACAGAGTTTTTTTCCTGAATCTCATTTATATCCAAATTTATAATTATCAATAGAATACTTTAGGGTGAATAAACTTTTTTCCTATGTGGTCGGGAAGGGGTCTTTATATTAGTAAGATTAAAAATTATTTTAACCCCCAAAAACAATAGGCAAAAAATATTTTTAGTAAAAAAAATCAGGTGAGTCACTTTTATCAAACAGCACTGTATCTAATTTACAGTGTTATTTTGCAAAAGGTGTTTATTCATTCTTCTTCTGTGTGATACAACCCTTCAGAATGCTGACAACCATGCCTCTCCACAATCTCTTTTGTCTTTTGTAACTCTTAATAATTTTTGTTATCTCTCCTAAACACTGTTCACTCATCCATTTATACAAGCTCTCTAAGTAGGTTATGCATTGTTTTCCTCTCTTCCGCTTGCCTTTATTATGTCCTGTGAGTATCAAATTTTCCAAGCCCTCTTTCCTCATTATATGCCCTAGAAATATCAAATCTCTTCTTGATGTTAATTATAAGTGTACATTTTATTTCTGTTTTCTCTAAAACTTTGTCCTCACTGAAATGTTTGGTTCATGGTATTCTCAGCATCCTTCTGTAGAGCCACATTTCTGTGGCTTCAAGTCTCATCTTCATCTTTAAGAAGGTTGTCCAGCATTCACTGCTATATAGGAGGATTGATATTACGTAACAGTTCAATACTTTTTCTTTGTTTCAAATGAAATTTTCCTGTTTCTTAATATTTTGCTTAGCTTTTGGAAGGCTTCTTATGCTATTTAAATGTCTTCAAAATTCAGTGTTGCACTTTCCATCCTCTGTTAAAATGCTTCCCAGATATTTAAATTGTTTCACTTGTTTGATTTTGGTATCCCCAATTTGTAATTTGCATGTAGGGCTTTTCCTTTTGCTGACAACTATGCATTCTGTCTTCTTTCAAAATCATATAATATATTCTTTCTCTCTTTTCAATGACCTAAAATTTAAAGTCTTATATAAAATGAAAGTTACATTTCTTTTTGTCTTAATCTTTTTCATTAGAATTCACTTCCAGTTATGACCATTTTTCTCTGAAGTGCAACTGATTTAAATAATCATTTTTTTTTATTCTTAAACAGAAAGAATTCTGAAAATGTTCAAGATTATTCATAAACTTATCATCTTCTACTTGCTGTATCCCTTCAGGATGTAGATGATCATGGCTCTCTACATTTTCTTGTCCTTTTTAGCTGATAGTTTCAGTGTAATAATCCAATGGCTGGCAGTTCATTTCCATGTGTACTTGTCTGCTCAGGTGGCTAGCTAATCCCTGTTGCAGATGCTCACTCAGGCACATTTGCATTTCTTCAATCACCACAGGGCTAACCTATCTTTTATACCATAAATATACTGAACAGGTCTTTGTTAAAGTTTTTGGGAAAGAGTGCATGCTCTAGAATGATCCATAGTTGAACAAGGATAGTAAGCTTGAAACCTCGGACATAATTATTTCATAGCAGTATGACTGTCAAAATCTTTCCAAACACTTTTTTTCTACCCAATTTCACATCTTTTTTTGTTTTTAACTAATGTTTGCCCAATAAAATGCCTGAGAGCTACACAATGTAGCAGGTTACTAAAGTATGTCGCATGAGCATAATATGTGGAGTTAAGAAGTGTATTGACCATGGTAGAATTCAAACCCAGGTTTCATTGTCTAATCACTAATGTCCCAACCCTGCATCCATTTGGCATTTCAGCAAAATATCTAGGAATCTTATGTGGTAACAAACTAAATATTAACATGCTTGTTTTTAAATACCTTTCTACATTGACCATAATGCTCTGTAACTTTCTTGTTAATAATTGCAGCTCATTTAATGAATAATTATTATTTACATAAAATAAAAGTCAAGTACCGTATGTGATATAGGTTTGTGTGATCATGTCTTTTACTCTTCATGACAGACTAGCTGAAGATTTGCTACAGTAGGTTGCTGTTTCTTTCTGTGGTAGACTGGTTGTTAACCAAGGCTATAGGGCCCAGTCTTTCCTTCTATTTAACCCATAGCTGGGGAGTGGAGAAGCGATGGATTTGTGTGTAAGTGAATGTAATGAACCTGACTGGAATTCAAACTTGGTTCTCTGATTTCTCATTCTGAGCTGTTATCCTTCACATCAGAGAACATATGCTATTTTTTAAACCTTTTCTTATTTACATATAAACAACAGGCCGAGAAAGTATTCTCTATAAAAAAATATTAAGGCCTGTGCTTTTGACTACACTCAGCCATAACATCGCTTTGTCATTGGGATACTCTCTAAAAAGAAAAGCAAATCTCCCTCTCCTTTATTGTCATAAATCCCCAAAGAGGATTGCGTTTGTGCTTGGAAATAAGCAACTGTTCTATCAGGTTGTGCTAGAATGTTCTCAGCTTGACGAAGGAGGAATTCAAAAATAAAAAAAAAATTATGATGTTATTTGGGTTAGTTTTTAAACACTTCCATAGAAGCACAATAAAAGAATCATTAATTTTTTTTAAGTTAAACATTCATATGAAAATGAGACCAGACTAAACTATCAACTGCATACAACTCTTTTCTTGGATCAGTTTTGAGTGAATGAAGTCTGTAGGTCTTGACAAAGTCTGTTCTTCTTTGAACCTCATGGACATACACTTCTTTTTTTATGTGCTTTGTCTCTTCTGGACTTAAGGGATCATCACCCTCCTGTGCCTTGCAGCTCTTAATAAGTTTTGTCTTTTTGTTATTTCACCCAAATCCTATTCTACCAGCCATTTACTCAAGCTCATCAAGTATGTTTTGCAGTGCTTTCCTCTGTCCCATGTTCTTTCAATCTGTCCTGTGAGTATCAGATTTTCCAAGCCCTGTTTCCTCATTATGTGTCCCAGAAATTTCAACTGCCTCTTACTGATGTTAAGTATAGCTAAGTTTCCTTTTCATTTCCATTTTCTCCAAAACCTTGTCATTGCTCACATGTTCGGTCCATGGTATCCTCAGCATCTTTCTGTAGAGCCACATTTCTGTTACTTCATGTCTCTTCCACATCTTTGAAGAGATTGTCCAGCATTGTTGCTGCAGAGGAAAATAAGTATCATGTAACAGACATAATCATAAGGAACTGTATCAAATAACAGAAACTACATCACTTGAAGACTTTCAACAGCAGCAACAGCTAAAATGGATAGCTCAAGTGTTGTAGCATACCTACGGGCAATAATGGGTATGTCCCCATTCACATAAATACAGTAGTAAATACTGTATGTTGGTCGGCAATTGGAGATTCATTGTGGAATTTACTTGACTGACTTCTAGCAGTTGACTATGTCTTCTACTCACTGCTGGCGAATCTTATATGTGTTGTTCTTGTCCTAAGTATTATTGTTCATTTCCAACCTTTGTTTGAGTATTCTATTCAGTAACCTCTCCCTAGGTTATAACAACATGTAACTTGAGAAAATAATGACATAATCAAGATGTTGAAGTTCCACATGACTTCAAAGATAAGGGTAGGATGAAACCCCCACACATCAATACAGTAAAGAAAAATGACAATTACTGGACTATATTTTTCAAAAGATGAATTTCTCTTTACTTAAATTTGAATTTAAAAAATATCAAGTCATGAATGGTTGTTTGCCTTTGTCAAATAACATGAAGCTTTTACTACATAAAATAAATAATATTGATGTAAATCTAAAATTTTTCTGTGGAGAATATTTTCAGAACATTAGCTGATATTTATGTTGTTAGGTCAAGCGGTCATGGAAAATTTGGTATATACTTATGAATGTACAAATTATATACAAATATATATTCAAATTTGCTGAAAAGTTATGCAGTTTTGAAGCATGAAAAGAAAAATGCAAATTTAGAGATGTGATAAATTTGTGGATAGTTTTTATTTGACACTTTAAGAACAAAGGAAGACATAAATAACCGGTAGATATTTTGACCTGACATAACAAATAAACAAGAGATTGAATCAGAAAGTACAAAACTGCCAAAACAGTTGTTTTGATGCAGCTAAGCATCTGATAAATACAAAGTCTTCTCAAAAACTATACCTGATTCACCAAACATTTTTAGCTTCTGTCTCTTTTAATTGGAAATTGCATTGTTCTTTTATACCTAAAATAGTTTGTTCATTCCATCAAAATGGCAGCCTATCTAAAACTGATATTTTGTTATGTCCCTATTATCATTAGATTTCCACATATCAGTCTTAAATATATTTTTTCCAATTCTTCTATATAATAAATGCGAATATTGGTGTGCCACTCTGTCACACTTTTTCAACTTTACTCTTAGAGGTCATAACTGAATATATTGCAATCAGGCTGACTCCATGAGCAAATTATAAACATTCTGGGCTGGATCCAGACCTGCAGTCCTGAAATTTTGGATTCCCAAGTTTTCATTATTGTGATTGTTTTCAGTGACTTTTTTTTTTTTTTTGAAATTTTTTTTATGTGATTTTTTGCAATAAATTTTTTTGTATGTTAACAATTTCTGTAACGTAGAAATAAATTTTGGAATAATCGAAATTGATTGCAAAATCCAGCAAAAGTCAGTCATTAAATAAAAATAATTGTTTGTATGGAAAGTTATGATCGATAGGGTGGCTTTTAAGCTAGTATATTAATATGTAGACGTTCTAGGAGATCACTTTATTACTTCATAGCATCGGAAAACAAATCCATGATTTTATGTCCAAGAGAGAATCTTATTTTCACAGATAATTTCAAAAGCTGTCAAAAATGTCACTATATTTTGCTAAGTCCTTACTATTGAGGTTTTTCACATAACATGCAAAACAAGTATTCAAAATATATGTAGTATACTATATATATTGTTTTCTCTGTAATGTCTTTTTACTGTACTAGAGTCATCTCCATTATATTGGTGACAACAAGTGGCAGTATCCATGAGATATAATTTTTAGATTGATCCAAGTTACTGGCAAAGCCAGGAGGTGAAAAACTGACTATGAAAGAGTAGAATACAATAATAATAGTTCTAACTGGCAGACACATACATATATATATATATATATATATATATATATATATATATATATATATATGGTAAAAATATAATTTTAAGATATGCTATATTAATGGGATAAAGGTCTCAATATCAGAGAGTGTATGTAAATATAAAAGTAGACATTGATGTCAACACAGTGGCATCAGTTTTTTTCATGCTTAAAACACAGTCATCAGACCATGTGCATTGTCTTTTGGCTTGGCTGTTTATGTACATTAGTCAGTGGTGCATTATGGGTAGATCTCTTGTATTATTCTAACAGTTATTTGGGTGGGCAGTATTGGTTATGTTTTGAATTATTCAAGGAGCTATTGACTGAAATTAATTGTGGAAATTGTGGATCCCAATGTAGTTTTTGGGCTATATTTTTATGCTGTTTATCAGGAGTACGCCCATGTTCTGAGAAGGCACAACACAGAGAAGAAAGGTTACTGGATGCATTATATTCATTTAAGGAAGGCTGTAGATCACACCAACTGAAATATGGTGTCAAATGTAACAAAGTTGTGGGTGAAAGTATTTTGGAAAAGTTTAACATATCTGTGGAAAAAAAAAAACTGTCTCAAAATGAAAGTTTTTCTCTTAATGCAACTCTTTCTTCATCAGCAATTTTTCTTGTTTTAAAAATTGTCTTGATTTATCCTTTTTTTTTTCCTCAAGAAGTGACAGCAAAAATGTTAAACACTATTTACTTACAAAAATAGTGATTAATTCTTTTGTTATTAGTTCTCAAGAAAAAAATTAAATGCATAAATCCATTTTTATATGTTTGGGTTTTAATAAAATTCTACAGTTAACTTTTTCCGAACAGTAAGAATTGCTGATAATATACATTAATAGCAGTGTCAACAGAGAAAAAAAAACCCAAAAAAAAAAACCGTCCTTTTTCACACATCATTTTTTTTTGCAGGTACATATGTTAAACTTTGCCAGTATTTCTTTATTTCATATGTGAAAAAAAATCTTAAATAAAGTGTTTCCTCTTTTCTCATGCTTATGGGTTGAAAATATAGATTAAATCTGACAGAATGATTAAATAGGGAGCAAGAAGGTAAATCTTGATAAATTTAACATGTTTCACTATTTATTTAGCTTCATCAGAAATACTTTGAAAGGTCTTTGCAATTTTTAAAAATCTCATAAATCTAAATAGTAAAAATTTGTTAAATTTCCTCCTTGTTCTTTATTTAATCAAAGTTCTAGCTCAGACTGAATCATTTTTGAGAAGAGTTAGCTATTTACAGCCACTACTTGCAGTCCGTGTAAAAGACAAGATTTCCTATGCTGACTTGAGGTGCAAACTGGAATATTAGCCCAACATGATCTTCTTACCTGGCCAAGTATATTTCAGTACTTGCAAAATCTGCCATATCACAAGTTATAAATAATTGTCTGTCTGCTTTCCCTTTTGCGATGTCCCAAAGGATAAGGAAATTCAACAATTTGCTGATACAGTATTTTGATTTTTGTATTCATAGACATGCTGCAGTACACCTGACCGTAATTACGATAATCACTTTTCAGTCTACAATGTGAATGAAACTTTATTGGCCAATTTTGTCAAGAAATTATAAATTTAATTCTCTCACAGAGTATAAAAATGTAAACGAAGGAAATCATATAAAACTTATACTCCAGGCATTTTTTGTGATGTGTGAATAAATACTCCAGGCAAAAAGTTTGATGAACACTGCATTTCTTTAAATACAAAAAATTAAAATGAGATATTTTTGTATTTATTTTTTTGAAGTAAAAGATAAAATTTCAGTAACTACAATGTATTTGCTTTTATTTGCCAGCCTTTCTCCAGGCTCCACTTACTACCACAAATTTCAAATTTGGATTTGTCTATCCACAATATACTTTGCTAAATTGTAAATACTTTGTATGAGAAACATATTTTGTTTTTACCATTAAAACATTTGTTAACATTTTTACCATTAGACATTTGTTAACTCAGCACTGACTAATGTTGTAAACAAAACAAATGTAGCTGTCTCTATTTGAAGAAAGTAAAGATTGACATTACAGCAGAATTTTCATAGTTTTTTCCTTTTTTTTTTAATTTGGAAGTAATTTGCAAAAAAAAGCAAAATCAATGCCGCTAAGCATTGAGGTGTGGGCACAAATTGAAATTTTATTCAAACAAGTCTACTCTCAAAGACAAATTGCCAAGAAGTTGAAGATTTCTAGACATGTTATGAGATATTTGTTACAAGGGCAGTTATAAACTGGCACAAATATTGAAAGAAAAAGACCTGGAGCAATTAAAGTGACTGATGCTGAATACAAACACTTGATTATTGAGAGCAAAAGAAATAGCAGGGAAATTGTTCCAAAGATGACAGAAGCCAGTGTCACTCTCAACTGAAAAATCAACATAGATCAGTGGTGCTCAGTCGGTACATAGCCATCATGATCCTTCTGTTATGAAAGGTGAATAAGCACAAAGGATTGTTATGTGCAAAAAAAGCAGAACTGGATATTGAAATAGTGGGAAAATGTATTGTGGACAGAAGAGTCAAAATTTGACCTTTTGAGAAGTAAGAGGAGAATGTATATGAGAAAAAACTAGGAGAAAGACTGAATGATGAATGTCTGATTCCAACCATTAAGCATGATGTTGAGTTTATTATAGAGTGGGTGTGTTTTAGAGGAGACAGGGATGGAGATTTGATTTAGGTCAAGTGTATCATGAAAAAAGAACAATATCATCTGATTTTGAAAAGATACACTATATCATGTGGTTTACACATAATTGGAGAAAAAATTCACCTTTTAATGAGACAACAATCCAAAACATTCTTTAAAATTATCAAAATTACCTCGAGTCAAAAAAAAAAGGACATAATTTTGGAAATAATGACTTTGTCACCTTAATCTCATGACCTCTCTACCATTGGATGAATCAGATCAGATAGAAAACCCAAAGTGTGAGAGTGGGCTTTTCAGTGCTTGAAGAATGTTTGGTAGGCTCTGCCATACACTTTTTTTCAAAAACTGTTGGAAAGAATGCCAAGAATTTGTAAAGCCATAATTAAGGCAGGTGGTGGTTTTATTGATGAAAACAAAATATAATGCTGTTGTATGGTAATTTTTTTATAGTATTTTAAACAAATACACTGTAGTTACTGAAATTTTATCTTTTACATAAAAAAATACAGACAAAAATAAATATCTCATTTCAAGGGTTTTTTTTTTTAAGAAATGCAGAGTTGCCCCAATCTTTTTGCCTGTAGTGTTTGTATATATATATATATATATAGAAAAAGTTTCAAATTAAAAATTATAATGTTTTATTTTATGAAAGTATTTATTTATTTATATATATATTTGATATTTCAAATTGTCCTCAATTTTTCATCAGAAATAACTGTTTGTTACAAATAAATTAAAATTACTGTTTGTTAGCAAGTAGCGTCCAGGCGAGACGCGGGACGTCACGTGATATGGAACGTCACTGTTTGGATATTCTAACTTAAATCTAACTGTCATAAATATTTAAAAATTTTTTTTTTTTTTTTTTTTTACTATATCTAAAAAAAATTGCTTAACTATTGAAATATTTATAAAGATTTAAAACACCTAAGTCCCTATTCAACCCTAGTTTATGTGTATTTAATTTTAAAATCCAATATGCTTCTTTTTTTCTGCGTGTGAATGTGGAAGTAAAATCGGAATCTATTAATAAACATTTGCAGTTTTCTAATGTGTGTCCTGATTGATTGTAGTGTTTAGCTATGGGGGAATAAGGGTTGTTTTGACGTATTGTTTGTTTATGGTTATTAAAACGAAATCTAAAATTGTTTCCAGACTCACCAATATATCCACTATTAGGACATAAGTTGCAGAATAAATAATAGATTACGTTATGGGTATCGCAGGTGAGGTTAGGTGGCTGTATCCTGATATTGGTGTTGGGTACGGAAAATGTATTAGCTATTATTAAATGTTTGCAAACTAAGCAACGAGGTTTGTTACATTTGTAATTTCCTGTTTGGTTTCTATTGTTTAGATATTTGGTAGAAGTGAGGATAGCTGTTAAGTTAGGTGTTTGTTTCATTGCATTTATGGGTGGTTTATCGAAAATGTCTTTGATCTTGTTGTTTAATTGTAGGTTCTTGTAATCATTTTTTAAATTGTGAATAAGTGTGTGGGAATATTGATTGTGGTTAAAAACCATGGGAATCCGATTGTTGTTTTTATTTTTCTTGTATGTGAGAAGTGTGTTACGATTTATCAGGATAGTTTTATCTTTAGCTTCTTTTATTATTTTTATTGGGTATTTGCATTTTAGGAATTGTTTTGTTAAGTTATTAATGTTGTATAGAAAATCTAAATGGTCTGAGCATATGCGTTTGATTCTTAGAAATGAGCTGTATACAATAGATTTTTTTAATTTGAAGGGATGACAGCTGTTAAAGTGCAGGAATTAAAAAAAAAAAAAAAAAAAAATTTTTTTAAAATATTTATGACAGTTAGATTTAAGTTAGGAATATCCGAACAGTGACATTCCATATCCGTGACGTCCGGCGTCTCGAAAGGACGCTTCTTGCTAACAAACAGTAATTTTAATTTATTTGTAACAAACAGTTATTTCTGATGAAAAATTGAGGACAATTTGAAATATCAAATATATATATAAATAAATAAATACTTTCATAAAATAAAACATAATTTTTAATTTGAAACTTTTTCTATATATACATATTAAGAAAGTATACGTGGCTTCTCATTATGCTATATATATATATATATATATATATATAATACTTCTAAATGAATTTAGATTATGGAGTTGAGTTGGCACAGGCTAACTGAACTGTCCGGGAAAAACATTCTAAACAAGTTAAAAATAGTGTTTAGTATAATAAAATTATAAAGTAGTATAAGAATGAATTAAAGAATATGAATGATCAAGGCTTTTCACAACTTCCTTTCCCTTGTAGGTGCAAGCAATACTTGTCGCCTTCCTAGACCCCCCCCCCCCGCCCAGTTCTGCCATCAATGTACGCAAGCTCGTTAGATTGGCTATTAGCAGTTTTCTCCTCTTCCTCTTGTTTTCAATTTGTCTTGTGAGTATCAGATTTTTCTTTCCTCATTATGTCCCAGAAATTTCAACTGCCACCTGAATGCCATAGAAAATCTCTGAGGTATTGTCAAGAGACGCTATGTGCAACAATAGAGCTGAGCTGAAGGCCATTAAACTGGGCTTCCATAACGTCTCAGCAGGCTGATTGTCTGTATGCTACACCACATTCATGCAGTAATTTGGGAACAACATTGATGCAGCAGTTTGGATGCCACAATGATGCAGTAATTTGTGTAAAAAGAGTACCAAGCAAGTATTAAGTGCATAAATTAATATACTTTCAAGAATTTTGAAATATTAAATACTCTATTTTTGTCAGCAATAAATCTTCATCACAAAATTAAAAAGAAAATGTCTTGAAATATTTCACTTCATTTTCTTCTTTTTTTTTTAATCAATTCACCCCAAGCAAGGTGATAATGCCATTAAGACGAAAGGGGCTTAGAGAATGAAAAGACTTTAGAAGGTACCAGAAACCCAATCCTAAACAGGAAACAAAAGATAAACTTCTACTCCATTTAAAAAAAAAAAAAAACTGGGGAGGAATGTGAATCAGCTATTTTTTCTAAGTGTAGCTTACATTTGACACAAAGCTGAACATATGGACCTATCTACTCCTATCACATGTAATAAATTTATCTATATAAAATTGAGCCTCTATCTATCTGTTATCGAACTCCCCCTAGAGTTTTGGAGATAGATCCCCCATAACCATATATATTCTGAAACTACATTACCCAGGGTAATTGCATAAGTATATTTCATTTTGACCAAAATTTAAATTTGAAGGTAATGACTCCTATCCAAAATATAGAAGGAGAAAGTCAGAAGATGGAGGTCATATCAACAAGAACCAAATGAGACAATATGGATGTTAAGTTGAGCAAGAAATCACCAATCAGTGGGTAGTACTTTACAATACATATTTGTTGCAACAATTCAACTGTCATATCAATGTTGAAAACTGCACATCAATTCATTCAATCAAGTATTGCATCAAATACATATCAAAGGGATTAGATCAAGCTGCTTTTGCGCACACACACACACCCCACTGAATTTTTTCCCCTTTCATTTAAATTAAATTTAAATTTGAATAAGGGAATGACTTCTATTCAAAATATAGAAGGAGAAAGCCAGAAGATGGAGGTCACATGGGCAAGATCATTGAGTAATAGTGAAATGCATCATTTTTCTCCACAAATTATAACAATGATTTAAAATCAATTATCATTTTCTTACAAAAGAAATGTATGACACACAGCAAGGCATGGGTAATTTGGTTACTGTATAATATACAAAAGTTTTGTATATTGAATTAGAGAATAAATTTTTAGTTGCACTTGTGTGTGTATGTGTGTGTGTTGCAGACATATAAATATTTACTTTATTACTTAAGCATTAAAGATAATAAGTTATGTAGAAATTGAAATACAATAAACAGGTTGATCCAAAAGTCATACAACAATTGTCAGAAAATTTACACTTGTGAAATAGCAACCAGGGAAAATTTGCATGACATCATCTTCCATAATTCAACTAATAAAATTTTTTTGATGACATATTGTCACATACAGACATGATTCCATTTGGGAAATAAATATAAAATATACAAAGTTATATGACTTTTGGAACACCCTGTACTTAACTCAAGAAAACACAAGGACGCTCATGAATTAACAACAGTATATGTCGGGAATACTGGAAGTCAAAATGGCTACAATTGAAAGAAAAGATGAAAAAGAGAGAAAAAGTAAAAAACCAATAAGGAGTGAGCTTAAAATGAAAAAAAATGAGAAATGACCATGACATTTTACATGTGTGCGAACACACACACATATGCTTTGGAAAAAAATGAAAAAATTTGCATGAATGGAAAGGACGTATAAAAAAAAAGAAAAATCAAGAAGTATAAGCATTCAGTTGCTGATCACTGCTGAAAAGTGGATGGAATAATTCTCAGAAAGTCCGTTTATGAAACTCTGGTGTCATCATCTGAAGAAACTCATAACAGTGATCTACTCTGAGTGAACTGATTTATAATCCAACAGACATCAACAGCTCTAATATATAATAATAAAAATAAACACTTTGGGGTTTTGTAAGCGTTCTGAAAGCAAAGGAAATATTTGTCGCAGATTACTACCACAACGCAGAGAACAAATCACTGTAAGTTCAGACTTGAATATCGGGGGCAGAAAGAAATACCGAAAACTCGATTCACAGGTACTATCTCACAAATCCCAATGTACATAACCAGTGAGAAATATAACTCTCTGATGAACGCAGTAGCTAAAATACACAAATTTTTTCTGATGATTTGAGAACACCAACTGCTTTTATTGGCCAAGCATTTTTCCATTCGTCAACAGCTTGCAGAGGACACCCAATTTTTGCATATCAAAATACTTTTATAGCAACTCCTGCGATGGACTTGTTTTTTAATTTAAATATTCCATCTTCAGCATGTCATGCGGAATATGTGCCCTTTTTTTTTGGTAAGTAATTTTCTTTTTCGACACATTTTCCATTGTAAGATACACGTGATGCACTGTTGCTTGGTTTGATGAGGTAAGTCGCCATTTTCTTTGCTATAGGTTTCTGGTCATCGAATCTGATAAGGTGATTTAATTTATTTCCCCTCTTATCCTCAACAATACCAACATATTTTTCTTACTCACAGATTTGTCTTTCATTCCAACTTGAAGATGCCAAACCTAGCACACATGGGTGAAAGATGTTGTCACTTAAAAGAGAATTTCCACTTCGTTCCATCATCTCCATTTTTGTTTCAAATTCTATTCTACATATTAATCACATTCTTTTTCTTTTGATCATGTTTGTTATTAAATATTGTCCCACATTGTGATAATAGAAGTTCTGCCAAGAAAGGTGAAATGTAATTGCTTTCTCATTTTAACTAGAGTAGCATTTTTAAACCAATATTATTTACTAAGACAAAAATGTATAGAAAGTGCTTTAATCACTAGATCATCCACAGGAAATTTACATCCATGCTCTTATGATCACCTTTCTTGGCAGATCTTCTATCATCATAATGTGGGACGATATTTAATAACAAAAGCGATGAGAACATAAAGAAAAAGGACACATGGCACAGTGGATAACGGCATTGGTTAGATCCCATGACAGGACCCAAAGAGTGTGAGTTCAATACCCGGTTAAGGCAGTGGAGAACTTGTAGAGGGGATTTAACAGGAGATAACTGACATCCATTAAATATGGCATGTGAAACTAGAAGAGTCTACCGCAGTGAGTGAAATAAAGGGTTCAGTTCGACATTCCAACCACCTGAAGAAGGCCAGAGCATACAATGGCCCAAATGTTGTAATAAATATGGCAACAAAGATGAGGACAATAGGCCAAATAATGTAAATAGTGTAAAGAAAAAGAAACTAAATGAAATTAGCTACACTATATACCCAAAACATATATTTAGGGAAAAAAAAATTTAATATAAAATTCTCGGTGTCCCTTCTCCTCTAATTATATATTGCTTTCGCCATATATATATGTGTGTGTGTGTGTGTGTGTTCATTTATAACTGTGTAAAGATATATATATACTCGTGTTATGACTTTTTTGTAACACTATGTTCCTATGTCATAAATCAATTAACTTTTGTTCATAGGTAAGAAAGAAGGCATTAATTTGTTTTAGTTCTTGGAAAAAGTCACTCTAAGCCGAAAATTTGATTTTACCATATAAGCAATAAGGATGAATAACAAAATATTTCCGAAGCTTTATGTATTTTTTACTGTATTTAACAATTTATATAGCATAATGTACAACCTTACAAATAAACAAAAATTGCAAACTTGCAAAAGCCTTATTTTTCAATTTGCTAATGATGCTACTAATTGAATAGTACTTATGTATTTTTAAGGCATTTAACAGTTTATAGCTATAGCATAACATACAACTTTACAAATAAGCAAAAACAAGTTCTAGAAGGTTCCATAAAGTAATAGTACTACTACATTCACATATGATTTTAGGAATTTCATGTTGGGGTGACATTTAAAAAAAAAAAAAACTGAATTAATTTCATTCTTCTTTATTTTTTAACAAAAGAGCACCAGATTATGATACACAAATTATTTTACAAGAAGTCATAACCCGAATGTACACATTATCACTATCTGCATAAATATGCATATACATTATCAATACGGATTAATATATTTATGAATATTGAAAGCATATATAAACAGAAGCAAGAATTACTGTATTATTTTCAGCACTATAGAAATTATTTTTTAAGCAAGTCAAAACAAAAAATATGTTTATCTCAGTTCAGAAAATGTAAAGTGTAAACAGTAAATTGGCTTTTAGTGAGAAAACCACAAATAATGAGCCTGCAAATCATTGAAGTATTACTGTTTAATTGAATATGACAAAGAATTTCTGTTTGTGTCTAAGAAGATTGTGTGAAAGTAATTCGATTTAAATGAGGAAATGTTTTGTTTAAATCGTTTTAAGCTCCAAGACATTAAACACGGCATTGCAGACAGGTGTGTAATTTCTGAGAGAGAGAGTAAAAAAAAACAAAACAAAACAAAACAAGTGCAATCAGTAATTTGCAAGTAAATAACACATTCCTGCTTGAGACTGTTAAATGCTTGTCCACCTCTTTTTTACCCGACAATTATTTTTAAAGCCATTTCAAAGATGTTATTAATGATGAATGAGGTAAGTGAAAGCATAACTTGAAAGGTCAGATAAGAAGGAAAATATTGAGGTGAAAGGTCTATAGTTTTAAGAACCACATTTGACAATTCCAAGTAAAAGTCTGTCATTGTCAATGATAAAATCCTGTAGTCGGAAATCACAAATCATTTCTCCAGGGAATTAAAAATAGTTTTTCTTGATTATTTTTTGGAATAGTGAAGTATTTCTATTGTTAATTTTTGACTTGCTTTCATCATCTTCTTGCGGCTTTTTGTTTGTAATCCTTCCGAAAAAGAATCCATTATTACTATCGTTATTATAATTCTGCTTTGTCTATGGTTCCTTAACACATACATTACACCCTACCAATATCTCATAAATAATGAACGATTCCACTTTAATCCCAAGGAAAACCAGAAAAGACATATTGAAGATGGTTTCAGTGAGAAAAAGATAGAGGAGGTGATAATCCTCACATGTGCTTAATGTCTGCTTGGTTTGGTTTGGTTTATTTTGTTTTATGGCATATCAACACCTCGATGTGTTATTTAATGTCAACAAGATTTTTTTTAGGATAGGTTCATATGAATTTCTTTGTAAAAATTAGATCAGGTTTCATTGACATATTTTTCTAAAGAGGGTTTTTGCCGAGAGTCAAATGTATTGCTGGTAATATTTTCTTTTCTAAAATGTATTGCTGGTATTTATTTTTTTCCAAAAATGTATTGCTGGTATTTTTACTATAAAAATCTATTTTTGTTGTATACAAGTGTCGTTGCCAACACTGTGGTTTGAAACTAGATCGCCAGTGAGCAACACAGGCAATTCCATTATTAAGTAGATCACATGATCATAAACGAAGTGAATAAACATGAAGTAGTGTGATGACTATATGATCACTATTTCTCCTCTATCACTATATGGATCACTGTTCATTCTTCTTGTCTATCCACTATTGCTATACATTCCCTTTCTCTACTCTACTACTATATGGATTACGATTCTCTTCTGATCATTATACTATTTGACGATTACTACTTGAACAAGTATTACTAGTGCAGATATTATTGGAAGGTGTTACTACTAATACTGGCATCTATGAAGTATCGATTATAACAAGCATTTTTGGAAGTGATAATAAGCTTTCACTTGACATAGCAAAAGTGACAAGCGAAGCCATCCAACATCACAAAAGTAGTGATGAGGATTCACAAGGAATCACAAAAATTTTGATACTTTCATAGTTCTTTCACCCCAGCTTGGTGATTAACTATTTGCCCATAGCCGGGACCCTAACATATTCTACCACCCTGGGTCAGGGTAGACCTGGAAACAGCCAGCAATGTAGAGATGGTTTCATGCTCCTCAAAACCTCCTGATCAGAGGCCTTGCTGCTGGATGTAGTTTATCATGATACCCAGGACTACATCTACTTGGAAAAAACTTTTCAATTTCAAATCTTTTCATTTGTGACCTCTTAAATAATGACCAGCATTCATACTTATGCTCATGATTGTGATAATTGGTTAATGGTCTGTGTCTTGGAAGAGGAGTTACCCAGGGCCACTCTCAACCACACTGGCTGAGAATAATTCACTAAGTCAGAAGATGAAATAAAATGTAATGTTAAATCTTGACCTATATGACATTTCTGCCTATCAATGTAGATCATTTAATATGATCATGAGGATCTTATATATAAGGTTGCAAAAAGGATATCTGATAAGGGAAAGGGACTAATTATTAATGGCAGTCTACATCAATGCTATAGAAAACAATCATATAAAAGTCCAAGATAGATGAGATACACATAAATGTCAAATGTCAAACAACGGAACATGAATATTTAAAAAAAAAAAAAAAAAAGCTAAAATCTAGTTATCCCAGAGCAAGCAAAAGGAATCCCTACCAAAGTGACAAAACAAAAAATAACGGATACCTGATGATGAGCAGCGGGTATTCTTCCAAAAGATATATATATATATATATATATATATATATATATATATATATATATAGTCGACTCTCTCGTCGAATTCGACGTATGAGGGTCAAGAAGATCAGTTCCCAAGAAACCGACAACAGCACATGAGATTTGATTATAGTGGTGAAGGTTTCGTGCAGGACCATCCATACTTTTTGAAGGGCCGAATACAGAGACCTGGTGCACTAAGTGCCACAAGGTCCCCAAACGACCCTCCACAGGTTTTGAATTCAGAGTTGTTCTTCTAGATGAGTTGCCATCCAAGGCTATAGAACCCAGTCTGTCCTGCTATTTACCCATAGCTGGAGGGGGAAGAAGAGGATTCACACCTTTCCCAAGGGTATTAGCACGTAAGTGAATGTAATGGATTCGACTGTTTGGTGGCAGTAAGAGAATGCTAAAATTGTTCGTATTGTCCCAATCATTTTCATACACTTTTTAGCCATTTTCAAGGGGTATTTGTTTTACGTTGTTGTTAATTTACCTTATTTTAATTGTTTAAGATGTATTTTATTTTTGTGTTGTTTTGAATACTAGTAGGAGTGTTTATTCCAAGCCTTCACATTTTAAGCACAGCTGGAAGTCAAGTGAGCCTCTTCCTGTTTTTTAAAAACTCTCAACACTCCATTCACACTCTTAAATAAGGTGAAGTTGATATATATATATATATATATATATATACATATACACACACACACACACACACATATATATATATATCGAAAACACAATTATATTTCGACATGAAAACAATAGACAAAAACTAAAAATACTTGAAGCATTATACATCAAAACCCAACCTAAACAAAATCAATTATGGCATCTCTACAAATATTCTTAAATGTCTATAATTGGTAACAGGAGCCATTGGTTTATACCAATGGCTTTCCATACTTCATTCTCCAATTCACTCTCGTGTGATCATGTGTGACGTCATGAGATGCGGTGCGATTTTCGCTTCTAGTGTCTTATATACGCGTGTTTATCGTTGCTTAGAAATCATCTATGTAAACATTGACAGGCTATCATCACTGTCTTGTCCGTATATTGCTTAATATGTTGTAATTGACATATTTGATAATGGCTTAAGTAAGCCGAAAGCTTAGATTGTATTAAAAAAAATATGGATCAATATTGTGAATTTCTTTCTTTGTTCAACGATAATGTTATTAAACTTATCAGATGTTACATAAAATAAATAGACAACACGTGTCTATATTATTTAATGAAACGTGTATAAATGAAAATATGCTGCCTAAATACACTCAATATATATATATATATATATATATATATATATTATCGCATTTTTCAATAATGACACCAAAAAGCTTATCTGCAAATACAAAAGGATTCTAATGAAAATAAGTACACAGAACATGTTTAAATTATTCAACAAAACGTGTCTGCAATGAAAAAAAAAATATATATATATATATATATATATAATTTTATATGTGCAGTACTTATTGGAAATTGCTCAATGTCAATGATAGAAAAAACATATTCAGTTGTATAGATATGATTTTGTGACCCTGGGTTTGTTGCTTTTGTGGTCATCAGACAAACTGCTTTATTTCTTAAAAATTGGATCTACTTGTGCTCATTTGTGTTTAATAATGTTTGGTGGTGGGGAAGGGGAAATTTTTCTCTGTGTCCGTTTTGGGATGAAACTCTCACACACACAAACATGCATACATACAGGTGTACGCATTTTAGTTCACACAAACACACCCATATAAACAATCCAAGAGTAGGCACTGATACACATCCATACATTCTAGCATACATACATACACAGTATGTATGTAAGTATGCAGTACGAAAAAGAATTAAAGCTGCATATGTATAAACACAACAAGCATAAATAGATTCAATTTTTAAAAAATAAAGCAGTTTGTCTGATGATCTCAAAAGGGTGAAACACAGGGTCACAAAATTATATCCATACAAATGAATATATATATATATGTGTGTGTGTGTGTGTGTGTGTAAATATAAAAGTGAACATTGAAGTCAACACTCAGACAGCCTGTCGCCTCTGAGTGTTCACTTTTATATTTATATATGCTCTATCTCTGATATTGAGCACTTTACTCCATAAATATAGCACACCTTAAGACTATATTTTGTTTGTCTTGGGGTATTCTTGATAATCAAGTTGAGAACAGTTTGAATATTGAACAATCAAGAGTGTGAGACTCACCTTTGCAAGGAGGTTTCCAACTAGCATCCAGTTGGCTGACAAAAATAAACAAGGTTGTACCACTCTTGAACATCACAGTATGCTGGATATTTATTGGACACAATATCCACACTGGAATCATCAGCCAATCAGAACTTACAGAATAGGCTTTGCCTGGGTAACAGAATGGAATCTCCCAGGTTGTTATATAAACCATCTACCAATTTGCCATGCAGATGGGGTTAGCCAGTCAGACTCAACTGTTATTACAGTCGAGTACTGTCTGTTGATATTACCAAACTCTACAGAATATATAGTGTGTCCTTGGGCTATAACAGTCCTGACCTATGACGATTCAACGCAATTTCTATTAATCTTGTTTTACACTATTTGTCTCGTATATACAACACAAATAGTGCAGAGGATGAATATGTTAATTTTTCTTTCTTCCCCAGATTTGCTGCTACTGCAACAGAGACAAGATCATATGCTTTGTTATATCATCTAGTGAGAGCCAATGACATCACTGGCAATAAATATATAAGCACCTTAAAACAATTTCATTTCATTATGAGTATTTATGTTCATGTGTTTTTCTTAATGCTAATTATGTTAATATCTGTCATTGTTATGGCCTAGATTATTACTTTATGATATCATTAGTGAGCACTTATTCACAGAAAATTTTGGAACAATCCATCTTAGATGGAAAATCATGTTACAGCTTATCGTAGGAATTAAAATCTGTCATAAGTCAAGGAGCCCTTGTATATTGAAAATTTTCCATTCCAAAAATGAAAAAATCCCACCTTTGGTTATAAATGTAAACCATAATTTGGTACCTGTAGCATATATCTTAGCAGACCATCAAAAGAGCCAGGTGAAAATTTACCTTGATCTGATCACCCGGCTGGTGTATACAGAATCACCTGACCACACAACTGCATCTGGGTTGTATGCATTGGAAAGAATAGGGTTACAGGTAGTTATACAAATACCTACCCCAGAGATCAGTTGGGTAGTCTTTGTGGCATTTAAGATGAGAATCTAAGGTCTATATATGGATGAGGGCTCTGGGTTTGTGCCCACACATGTACAAGCAGATGGGAATTGATTAAGTAGTGGTTTGAAATGAAATGTAATGTTAAATATGAGAGATTCAGTAATGTGAAATTGACCATTGCTAAGCATTGTCTCACATTATCCAAGATGTCCCGTTGCTAGAATGGCTAAGGCAACATTTTTTACACTACTCTTCACACAATACAAGGTCCAAGAGCTACTCATGGTAAAGGGTTACCAAATGAGGTTGTTTTATGGATGTAAGAACCCTAGATTGTGAGGATATTTAGGATAGATAATGATTGACCCTAGACTAGAAACAATGCTGGGTCAAAAATTGCTTGAGTTGATCGTAACTCCTTACTAATGGAATATAAAGGGAATGAATCCTCCTCTTCTCCCTCCAGCTATGGGTAAATAGCAAGACAGAATGGGTTCTATACCCTTGGATGGCCACAGGTCTACTGCAGAAAGAAATGGCAGCTTACTGCGGGGAAAAATCTGCCTCGTCAGTCGTGTATCGAAAGATAAATGATCGCCTAAGCATGTATCATGCATGGTACATAACTAATCTGTAAAATAAAGTATATTTCAGCATCAAATATTCATCCAAACAAGTTTGATTAAAAGAAGATCTGTTTAATTGTTTATTATATATTTCCCAATTTTGGGATAAGGTGTGGAGTATTGTGGTCAAAGTTGTGGATAAAAAATCCAAAGTTCATATTTTATTATATTTTTTTGTACAAGTAATTTCAGCTTTCACAGTCTTTATCAAGAATCAATTTGGTGTCTGTGTTGTAGTTAGGATTCCTTTGTCTACATCCTGGTATTCTTTGAGAAGCTGGAAGTTTGAAATGCTCTAGCATGGCATCATATATAATGGCTATTGGGAATGAGGCCACACAAAAAGAATGCAATTTAATGCACACATTAATTATATGCACTGCAAGATACCTTCTGTATTGAATGATATTTTATTTCATGTGAGCTGTTTATTTTGCATAATGGTAACTATTAGAGTTTTGAGTCTTTCCTTGCATTGGGTGTTGTAGAGTATCCACTAATATTTGTCCTATGTTAATAGTTATATTTTGGTCATTCATGATGCAATGTGTACAGAAATTGTACTGAGTTTCAACAGTCAGTGCTTGTTAGTTGTTTTTAATTATATTTACTTGTTTTGATATATATATTTGGAGATATATATATATATATATATATACACACACACACACATTGTGTGGTTGAAGCATCATCTCAACATTCTGTTTCATAAAAGAATCTGTCAGAATGGACTTCCTTCATACAAATGGAATATGAAAGGAATGAGTATGGTGCACTACTGTGTACATGCTATGCCAGTTCCTGATTCTAATAATCTGACTGCTGAAATTAAGGAATATAGCTCATCTGAACATTTGCCATAAAAATAGCAATAGAATAGCAAGAAGCTTGTGATGCTTTGTCTGTGATGTGGAAAGTAATTAATTACCTACGAGGCTGCATAAATGCTTTTATTCTGTCAAGGATGGAAAGCAAGAGTAATAAAATAGAATAAGTAGAACTTTCTTTTTATAGAAACCAGTACAATAATAATAGTGCAAAAGAAATCACTTGAACACTCAAAGATCAATATGATTTGTGTGAGTGTGGGGGAGGTATATTCTTTCAGCCTACCTCAGTGCAACAGAGAGCTATAGGAATTTAATATATTTGAGATGCAAACAAATTTCAACTCATTAAAACCCCTGCTGGGAATGCATATTAAAAAAAAACTTTTGATTATTTTACATAATGAGAGATAACTCCACAAACAAAGACATGCAAAAATGTCTCTGATGGTGACATTGTTAAAAGCTGACAATTAAAAAAAAAAGAGATGTATTTTAATCTTATATTTTCACTGTATAATGTGGGAGAATTAATTTACTCAGGTGAAAATGTATAGAAAGTACACTAGTTTCTGAGTCTTCTATGGTAAAGTGTCATCCATGTTCATACCACATTGAAACTTTCTTAATAAATCTACTGCAATGGGTTACTGAAAGACAACACTAAAAAAACAAAAACAAGTGTTAGGAAGCTGATTGAAGTTGGCTAAGCAGTATGTCTAGACCCATCAGATGCCAGAAGTTTAAAATCTGAATTTAATCTTTAGTGACCCTACATCTTATACATTCTTCTTGATTATAATTATAGCCAACATTTTTGTTAATATTTCCCCACCCCCACTTAGATATAAAAACATTATTTTAGCCTGATGAAGTCATTTTAAGGGTATAGAATTTTTTTACCTTTTGTCATTCAATCTCCTACTGTATAAGGTATATGATTCATAGGAAAAGCACATTGACAAGGAAAGATAGCCAGCACATTGACAAGGAAAGATAATATTGTGTGGGCATATATTTTAATCGATTTCACCCCAGTCAAATAAGTAAAGCCACTAGGACACAAGGTGTTACTGGGCGTGGAAGAATTAGAAAACAGAAACTTTACTAAGGAGCAAGAACAAAATCAGAATAATCAGGAGGACAGTAGACACTGATTGACATTGCATTTAAATTTTTGAAGATTAAAGTTGGCTGGAAAGCATGGAGCCAAATATGAGTTCTGCAAGCGAGAAGTGCAAGAAAAGAACAACGAACTTAGGATTACATCTAGCCAATTCAACTATGAATTGGTGGGATCTTTTCAACAATCTATTACTGCACTTAAATTCATAAAGTCCAGGTACTATGGTGAACAGCCGATCTGAACATTTGGCATGGAAATATTTATAGAAAACGTACAGGAAGGCAACTTTACCATGATGAACCTGAGACACTAAATCAGGACATGCACATGCATATGTACACACACATGTGCATTCAAATAAATGTTGTTTCCAGTCTCACAGTTGTTGGGTGAATTTTGAGTCATTGATAAGGATTATGTTTAAAATTATTTCTGTGATGACATATTGCAATTATTTACACTATGTACATTATCTTTGTTGTGAATATGGCAGCAAAGATGAGGACAACAGTCTGAACAATGTAATTAGTGTAAATAATTAAAATTATTTATTGTTCAGAATAAATGTTTTTTTCACCTATAGGCTGACATACTTACCTATAGGTATGTACATACATACATACATACATACATATATATATATATATATATATAGAGAGAGAGAGAGATAGATGTAGATATACACACACACGCATATGAGTGGGCAGTGAGATCGACACTAAGGGGCAACAGTCTGTTTCATGCTTGAATGCTATCTGATGCCCAGAAGATTGTATTCAAGCATGAAACAGACTGTTGCCACTCAGTGTTGACCTCACTGCCAACTCTGCTATTTGCACATGATCTGTCCCTGCAATAGAGCACTTTTACCCCATAACTATAGCAGAGCTTAAAACTATATTTTATCAAACACACACACACACACATATTTTTTTTCATTGCACATTATATATATATATATATATATATATATATATATATAAGTGCGTAGATATGCAGAAAATAGAAAAGAACACGTTGGGTGCATAATCCGGGGTTCCTTAGTAGTTTTGTTTTTATTTTTAAGAAGACAGTGCTCCATACAGAAGTAGAGCTTATATTATAAAAATATTTTTTGTTTAAAAATATGATTCCTTCGCTACATAAAAGTTCTCATGTTTCAAAAACGAGAGCCGAAATCATCCAAATAATTATTAAAATTAAGTTGGATTGTGTGCAGTGCAATGCGATCTGTATATAAAACACTCACTTGAATAAACAAATAAATAAATAGATAATCAGATGGACAATAATAAAAGACAATTCCCCAGACACATAATGATTGTAGGCACGCCATAAAAATATCCCTCACTGGGAACTAACTAAAGGGTGACCGCAAACATTAGCCTTGAAATAGATACCCTA
The DNA here is from genome assembly GCA_903632075.3 of Acanthosepion pharaonis. Classification (NCBI taxonomy): domain Eukaryota; kingdom Metazoa; phylum Mollusca; class Cephalopoda; order Sepiida; family Sepiidae; genus Acanthosepion; species Acanthosepion pharaonis. The sequence goes on from CAHIKZ030001846.1 coordinate 190,705, forward strand.
CCCAACCTTAGCAAAACCTCTCAGAAGATGATGAATCTATTGATAAGAATTAACTCTCTGACCACTTAATGAAGGAAAATAGTCTAGCCACTCCCACAATAAGGAATTCTGTAATGGACCGTGCCTAAAAATACACGTAAACTGAGAGATAGCTTATTCCTAAAATTTCACTTGAAGATGAAACGGGACTAAACACCACAATCCAACTTAATTTTAATAATTATTTGGATGATTTCGGCTCTCGTTTTTGAAACATGAGAACTCTTATGTGGCGAAGGAATCATATTTTTAAACAAAAAATATTATTATAATATATATATATAAATATATATATATATATATAATTTTGTATGTGTAAAATTTCAGATATAGCTAAAATATATATCTGTAAGAGGACTATATGAATATTAATAATGACAATTAAATTTGCTTTGATAAATTCCATTAGAGGATGAAACAGATCAGCTAAGTTTTCCTTTTGTCTCTATGGAGGCACAGCGGCGTAATGGATAGCAGCTGGCATTGAGGAATCAAGAGAGCCAAGTTTGAATTCCCGTTGAGTTTTACTACATTCACTTACAAGCTTATACCATTTGGAAAGTTATGAATCCATCTGTTCTCCACTCAGCTATGGGTAAATAGAAGGACAGATAGAATCCTATAGCCTTGGCTGATGATCAGTCTAGGAGCAGGACAACTCTGCATTCAAAACCAGTGGAGTGTTGTTTGGGGATCCCACAGCATACTGTGCATCAGTTCTCTGTATTTGGCTTTTTCCAAAATGTCTGTTTGTTTCTGCACACCCTTTACCACTATAATCAAATGATATGTACAGGTAGTCTGACTGTTAGTCCTAAGAACTGAGCTGCTTGCCACTCATACATTGAAAACAATGGGAGAGTCCAGTATATATATATATATATTAAAAAAAGAGAGAAACCACAAACGCTTTGGTTGTAATGTAGATTTTTTTTTTTTTAAATATTATGCTTTATTTTCCATAATTTTGCTACATGAGTTTCTGGTCTCGTGACTGTCATCAGGCAAAGGTGGAGATTTCCACATATTATTAAAAATAATTAATTTTTTCCCTTTGTTTTTTGATGTTAAATATTCTCGATATGAGACATTCTCTTTTTGTGTTAGTCGGTTTAATATATATATATATATATATATATATATATATATATATATATATATATATATATATATACTGGTTTAAGTTTAAGTCCCAACAGGCGCTCAAGGCAGGAGCCCTCCCTAAGTGAACATCTGTTAATCACAATTAGAGAAAGTTTTCAACTCTATATTAATAATAAAATCGCTTTCCTCGACGTCTTAGTAGATCCCAGCAGCGATAACTTTACCACCTCTCTCTTTCCATAAATACATATATATATATATATATATATATAATATATATATATAATATCAGTGGTCAATATATATATATATGTATATGTATATATATATATATATTAAAATAGAATGAGAAAAATTATCTAATGGCCTGCAACTCATTTTCAGAGTACACACATCAGCTAGGGTGGCTAGCCAATTCATGTCCCAGAAACCTGCTCAAGCACATTTCTGTTTGTTGAAGACCCGCAGAACCCACTAGTTGTTTCTACTGCAACTATGCTGAGCAAACTGTAGTCAGAGTTTTGGGAACAGAAAATGTGCATAATTTGGCACAATCAAGAGTTTGAACAATGCCAATATGCTCAAATCTGTGACCACAACCATCAATATATTCCAAACTGTTCTCTCTATCCAATTTCAATCACAAGGCTTAAGACAACCCATCATTTGGTGTCTTCAGGCACTTTCAAAAAGTGCTGCCTGTTGTGATCATTTATCACCTTCTTCACAAAGTGACTAATGGTGAGATTTGAACCTGGGCCTCATGGTTGAAAAGCAAATGTTCTAACCATTCAGTCATACGCTCATGTATCCTGTCATTAACAAAAGTTTAAGACCATTTAGCTGTAACAAGGTCATTTTAATTTTTTTTTTTAATTACCTTGGAACATATATGATTGCATGATGCTATAGCTTTTTATTACATTATTCACACAATTATTTTATGGTCAAAAATGTTTATAATTTCTAAATTAGAAGGCATTGTGATAATATTTGTGTAGTGAATTAGGCTTAGATTAAGGGGTAAAGATTCTCAATGATGCCTACATGAAGAACTCATATTGTGGTTTTATATGATGAAGGCTGTTCTGAATAGGAAATTAGTGTAAAAGTAGGTTGTAACAAAAGAGCATGAATAAGTCTGGACAAAAGAAATCTTGATTGACTACTGTAACATCTTGATTCTCAGCATTTCCTACTGAATCCAAGCAATAATGAGAAGTAAAAGACGTGATACAAAATACTGATTACTGGACTATTTAGCTTGAAATGAATAAAGAACATTGTCCTGTACAAATTTGTGCATAGAATTGAGTTAGACAACCAAAAATTACTTATTATTATCTTGTTTTTTAACATTAAGATTGTCTTAAACTTTCATTAATGATTCTGTGTGTGTGTGTGTGTGTACATACATACACATACATATATATATATATATATATATATATATATATATATATATATATATATGGAGGACTCTCCCATCATATTCGATGTATGAGGATCAAGCAACTCAGTTCCTAGGAATCAACAGCCCAGGCATCAGCATATGTGATTTGATTACAGGGGTGAAGGCTTTGTGCAGAGCCAACCACACTTTTTGAAGGGCCAAATACAGAGACCCTGGTGCACTACGGACCACAAGGTCCCCCAAACATGGCACAGTGGAGTAGTGGATAGCAGCTCAGATTGAGGAAGCGGAGAGCCGAGCTCAAATTGCAGCCGACTCCATTACATTCACTTATGTGCTAAAAATATCCTTGGAAAAGGTATTAATCCTCCTCTTCTCCCTCCATCTATGGGTAAATAGCAGGACAGACTAGGTTCTATAGCCTTGGATGGCAACTGATCTAGGTAAAGAACAACTCTGAATTCAAAACCTCCGTAGGGATCTATATACATATATATGTGTGTGTATAGTGGCCTGATGATTGTGTCTAGCATGAAATAGCCTGTTGCCTCTAAGTGTTGACTTCAAAGTTCACTTTTATATTTGTGTATGTATGTATGTATATATATATATATATATATATATATATATATATACGTATCAAATATGTGGTGCAGTTCAATTTATATTACATGAATCATTCATACAAAAAACAGATTAGTGAAGTTAATGATATAAATAGCGAGAATACATCTTCGCAAACAAATTTATTAAAATTACATTAACCCACGAACTTCTAGATGAATGTTGTGATCCCTGTTTTTAATAAATTCAACTTGTATAAGGTGTCTTTTTGCTAGTACTTTCATCTGTTCATACAGACATCATGCACGCTCCAGAATTTCTTACAGTTAACAATAACACATTTCTAAAAAACATATTTCGATTCACATCTAATCTTACGTGTTCTGTTATTACCTGGATGTATTTAAAAAAAAAACAAATCAGTTTCCATGCCTGATGATGTCTGTATGAACAGATGAAAGTACTAGCAAAAAAAGACCTTATACAAGTTGAATTCATTAAAAACAGGGATCACAAAATTCATCTACAGATTTGTGGGTTAATGTAATTTTAATAAATTTGTTTAGGAAGATGTATTCTTGCTATTTATATCATTAACTTCACTAATCTGTTTTTTGTATGAATGATTCATGTAATATAAATTGAACTGCGCCACATATTTGATACGTATATATATATATATATATATATATATATATATTATAAATTAATTGATTTAAAATATGGTTATACATACATACACAAATATAAAAGTGAACTTTGAAGTCAACACTTAGAGGCAAATATATATATATATATATATATATATATATATATATATATATATATAGGGTGAAAATAAATGTCCACAAGTTTTAATGTTTATTAAAATTAACTAATTACGTAATGACACATGACTGATTTGTAACACATTGAATGTATATAAGCTGGGGTGTACTGACAAATCATTCTCTGGAAAATATGTTAAAGCTTAGTTTAGACTGTCGACTGGAACTTGTGAATCTATATTATGCTAATCAAGTGAGTACAACAGCATAAAACAAGGAACAATTTAAAAACAGATCCTTTTGCTCTATCAAGAATTACTTGTCTGAGAGAAAAGTGTGAAACCACAAAGACTTTGCATGATATTCCTTCAAGTGGGAGTCATTCATTAAAAGCTGAGGGCACACCTAAAGTTATGAATAGTCTGTCAATAATTTGATCAAACATGCAGCCTTGCTTATACAGCAAAATGGAGGAACTATTGAAAATTTGCTGTAATTTTATAAACTCTATTTCATACCCATTTGTTTCAAAATATATGCTGTTGTTTTCAGAATTGCTTACTTTTCATTATAATGGTTTTAAAACTTGCATTCATTTATTTTTATTTTCACCCTGTGTGTGTGTGTGTATATATATATTATAATTATTTTTTAAAGAATATGATTCCTTCACTACATAAGAGTTCTCATGTTTCAAAAACAAGAGCTGAAAACTTCAATATAATTATTAAAACTAAATTGAATTAAAGTATCAAGCCCTAATTCATCCTGAAGCGAAAATATATAAAAACACAAACACACAAATATATCTTTAAAAAGACAAATAAAGACAAAAAGAAAACATTTCTTGACAGGTCCATCAGAAGACAAAAAGCATTTTGTGTTTAAGGACATCATTGGACTAAAGTGATGCTTATATTGATGCAACTACACATGAGCCTGAAAGAAAAATGTTAGAGAATTAAAAAATTTTTTTTATTTTTAGAAATGTCTTCTGTGTATATAAGTTTAGTTAGTTTCTTTCTCTTTTTGTTTATATTTTTATCACTTTTTTTGTTAATGAATATAAATAAATAACATTGTGATAATAAATCTGCTAAGAATGGTAAAATGTTGTATGAACCAAGCCACAAATTTACTGTGGATTAAAGCATGTTCTACACGTTTTCGTCTTAGCAAATAGTTTTTTCTTTTAATAACAAAAGTGATAAAAACATTAAGAAAAAGAAACTCAATGAAATCAGCTCAACTATATTCCCAAAACTTATATTTATAAAAAAAAAAAGTTTAATCTAAATTTAAATACTCAGCGTCCCCTTTTCTTTGTGTACATGTGTAATCGCATCAACATAAATATCAATTGAGTCTAATGTAGTCCTAAAGGATGAGATGTGTCACACAAAAACTTTTCTGTATATATATATATATATATATAAAACACACACACACACACATATATATATATACGCAGATACAGATGCATGAGAGACTTATGGAAATATATTTTTTACTACTTTGACTAAGAGGAAATTGCCTGAAGTAAAATGGTAGAATTAATCAAAAAGATTACCTACCAGTTACTCACTGTCACTAAAAAAAATGGTAAGAAATGTAATATCTTTGATTGCAACTTAATGAGTATCTGTGACAAAGAAAAAAAAAATATAACTTTGTATATTGCAAATGAAACAGGGATCACAAATTATAATGCGCAATAAATATTTTTAGACTTTTTTTTTTTTTTAATGTGTCCTCTGTAAATTATCACCTTGCATCTTAGGTACATTATTGCCTTTCTTGGAGTGAATTGATTAAATCAAAAGTTATCACAAATTTGGCATTATTATGCTAGAATTGTTAAACAAGGATAAGTTCAAGTCTCACTGCAGGCTAATTCTTTATTCATGATCTGCATTTATTCGATTAAAGATTTTGAAGTTTTCCTTTTTTTATTATTATTTCTTAACGTGCCACTTGCTGCTGAATTATATGTCGACTTTGCAGAATTTAAAACACTGATATTTTCTTTCTGTTTTTAAATTTTATTTACTTTGTTTTTTTAATATTTGGCATGTTTTTAATGAATATGAATAGGTATGAATATTTGTTTCTTTAGACGACTTCTACAACTTTGATAAGATTCATTTTCTTTCCAGAAGGTGTTCAGGCTATTGAATCAATTCTTTGCAAATGATACTACCATAGAAATATATATTGTAAATAAACAGTCTATAATTTTGAGAAGAGTCATTACGATTCCAAGAGGTTTTCAGACTATTGCACACATTCTTTGCAAGTGATATTGCTATAGGAATACATTGGAAATAATGTTACTACAGAAACACACTGGAAATAATGTTACTATAGTAATACACTGGAAATAATGTTACTATAGAAATACATTGAAAATATTGACACTATAGAAATGCATTGAAAATATTGTTATAAAAATTTGTTGGAAATATTATTACTATAGAAATACATTGAAAATAATTGTTACTAAAGAAAAAGCATTGGGAATAATGTTACTATAGAAATATATTGGAAATATTGTTATTATAGGAATGCATTGGAAACATTGTTACTATAGAAATACATTGAAAATAATGTTACTAGAGAAAAAGCATTGGGAATACTGTTATTATAGAAATGCATTGGAAATATTGTTATTATAGGAATGCATTGGAAATAATATTACTATAGAAATACATTGAAATAATGTTACTATAGAAATGCATTGAAAATATTGTTATTATAGGAATGCGTTGGAAACATTGTTATTATAGGAATGCGTTGGAAACATTGTTACTATAGAAATACACTGGAAATAATGTTAGTATAGAAATATACTGGAAATAATATTACTATAGAAATACATTGGAAATATTGTTATTATAGGAATGCATTGGAAACATTGTTACTATAGAAATACATTGAAAATAATGTTACTAGAGAAAAAGCATTGGGAATAATGTTACTATAGAAATGCATTGGAAATATTGTTATTATAGGAATGCATTGAAAACATTGTTACTATAGACATACATTGGAAGTAATGTTCCTATAGAAATATACTGGAAATAATGTTACTATAGAAATATACTGGAAATAATGTTACTATATGAATACATTGTATGCAATTTTGCATCATCATGTTGAAAAATTTCCTAAATAATAATCTTGTTTCTAGTCTTCTTCAGTAATTATGAGGTGCATTGGGGTGTAATGGATATCAGCTCTGAATAAAAAAATCGAATACCCAATTTTGAATACCTGTCAGGTTTGTTATATTCACGAATGAGCAGATATCCTTGGGAAAGGTATGAATTCATCACTTCTTCCCCCCACCTATGGGTTGAATAGCAGGACAGACTGGGTACTATAGCCTTGTTTGTCAACCAGTCTACTGCAGAAAGAAACTGCAACCTATGGTGGAAAGAAATTTTTGTTTAAGTTCACTTGGTTATTTTGTTTTTAAAATTAATTCACTGGAGATTAAAAAGATTAATTTAATAATGTTTATACACCCTTAGATCTTCTGAAATAGAATTAAGATGCATTTTCAGTTTCCAATATCTGGGTGTCTCTTTTTATAATCAAGCAGCTTTTCTCAGTATAAGAAGTGATCTGTTGTATTTAGATGCTCTTTTGGGATCAGATGCTTTAGTTTTGTAAATTGATTGATTTTTATCACAAAGCGTCAAAAGAAAGATAAGATTGCCGAAAAGAGGGAATCCTGTGGTATCAAACACATTACTTTGGAAAGCATGTGCATTTGTAACATTGTGTGTGTGTTTGAAATAGAAGGAAATTAAGTTAAGGATGAGGGAAAAAATCTAACTAATAAACAGCCATATAGTTTGTTGGAATTATATTTATAAAAATATGCTATATTTGATAGGATCTTTTGATGATCACAAGTCCCACAAAAAAAAAAAAAGAAAAAGAAAGATATGGTGGTGTCTTTTCATTGGAACATGAATTGATGAATCATCCATTAGGAAGGCAATATTTCTTAGTAAAAAAGGAGTTTCACACTTCACATGTGGGTCTGCAAATATGAAGCTTAGGAAATCTCTCACTCACTTCTCCTCCTCCATCATTTACATATAGTCATACTGGGGGCAATAAAAGTAGTTAATACAAACCATATCCAGTGTTATTTAGTACTACAAAAACTCCTTTCTCCTGATGCAAATATGGCTGATTTGACTTTTAGTAATTGAGAAGGTGTGACTTTGGTATTGGTCTGAAGATAGTCATAGAGATAAACATTGTGACCCAACTGACTTGGCCTACAGCAGAACAATGACCATGGTTGCCAATCAAAACTATTTCCAGACACATACTTAATCATATATGATGATGTGACTATGCCATATATTTAACTACAAGAACAGTCTGCAAAACAACAAAGCCTCGGTATTTTTCTTCTTTGAGAAATATCAGATTTCTTCACCTTTTCTTCCACGTCTTTAGCTTTTTGCTTGTAGTTTTTGCCATCAATTTTTTGTTTGCCTGTAACACTTTGTAAATTTGCTCAAAACCTGTCAGAAAAACTTATTACCCATGGATCCATAAATAATTTATACTTAGCCAAACACTTTTTGTGTACATGGCAAATGTTCAGATGAGCTCTATTCTTTAGTTCCACCAATTCAGACCTGCCATGCTTCATCCATTAAGTCAAATCACCCTCATTTTCTCCATATTCCAATGGTCAGGAGTTTTACAGCCATAGCGCATTGAAACATCTGTACTCATAAAATCACCAAAGTTAAGCAAAATTAATTCAACCTGGGCAGTACCTAGATGGGTGATCTGTTGGGAATACGGGGTACTGTAAGCATGAGTGTGCAGGTGGTGCAATGCATAATGTCTCAGAATTAGAAATCAGAGAGCTGAGTTCCAGTTCTAGTTAGGTTCATTATATTCACTTATGTGCAAATCTCTTTGGGAAAGGTATGTATTCACCTCTTCTCTCCCCTCAGCAATGGATTAATTAGTAGAACTTGTATCAGTAAATGATTATCATCTCCAAAACCTTCTTCCAAACTAAAAATGTTTTCTAGCTTTAAATAATCAGCAAAGGGTTGATAACCTGTAAAAAACTGATCAATCAGTTCAATAGTCAGGAGTAAGTTACATTCAGCTTCTTCCCAAGAAGAACTGCTACTTTGTAGAACAAGCTCTTGCAGGGATACTTCTGTGAACACTACAATTTTAATTTCTTCAAATCAAGGGTCCTCCTTATAATCTTCACTTCCTACCACCTCATTCATTCATATCATCTACCTCCTGAAGTAACCCTCTTCTTGAGTGGCTCTAGGGCCTTTTATTAGATGAACTTTAGTATAAGAAACATAATATTTTTGTTTTAGGCATTTTCCAACACACATTAACCTTTAACACTCTTCATTATTTACAACTATTATTTCCTCTAATCATGCCCTTCAACAGCAATATCTTGCTGTTTCAGTCAAAATTGTTTTTGCTGTTTCCTGAGAACACAATCACAATTTTCAAACACACTACTGTTCAGAGATTAGAGTCCAGAGTAACAGGAACAGATCAGTGTTTCCTACATTAACAGGACAAACATTTTTCTTAGTGAACAAAGCTACCTACAGTGCTAAATGTTCAATAAAAACGGGGAATAAACTAAAATTAGAGTCCACAGTAACAGGACAAACATTTCTTTTAATGAACAAAGCTACTAGACACTATTTACATTATTTGGACTATTGTCCTCATCTTTGTCACCATAAATATGGCAACAAAGATGTGGAAAATAGTCTGAATAATGTAAATAGTGTGCATAATACCTCATCTCAGAAATATACACTGATACTGAAAGCTACTAAAGTTTCTACATGTGCAATCAAAATTAAGTGCAAAGTCATATTTTCAGCAAAATAGGAATGCATTTGACACAACTGGTATTTAATTTTAGATAAATTAGTCATTATTTTTCTGCAGCCACTTTATTGAAAAATGTTAGAATACAAAATGAAATCAAACAGAAGAAAAGGAATAATTTTTTTCCACAGGGAATACTTTTCTGTTTTTTGATATTTTTTTACTTTTTTCATGATATTTATAAGAATTTTAAAATGTCTACTCTCCAGTGTTTTATTGAAAAATGTTACATTTTTTGTTTGTTTGTTTGTTTGTTGTATCCTTAAAATAATTGAATTATTTTGCATTTTGCTAATTTGAAAAACTCTTCACTAGAATATTCTACTCTTTTAATCTGCCTGTTTTATTCAGAAAGTCACTGGCAGAAGATGCACCAAAATATTTTGATCCAGAAACCTGTGTGCTGGAAGCGCCAATAATAATTTGGGTTGCAAAACATGTAAGTCCTCCAATTTCCACACTTGATTACTAATTGTTATTATGGATTTATGATTGAGAACTTATGGATTTTTTCATTTGTAAGATTAAAGACAATCTTTGCAAATGATGTTAGTATGAAAATGTTTATATAGCATTTGCTTTGTATAAGGCATTATCAGGGCCAGATTAACCATTAGGTTTAGTATAGACCTTCAGCCTAGGGCTCCTCAAGCTTTTATAAAGCAATGATTTTAATTTTCTAGACATTATAACTTCCAAACAGTTTCATAAACTGAAATGATATCAATATGACAAACTCAATTTCATTTATCTTTTCAGGAAGCAAAGCAAGGAAAAGAATGTTTTAGTTTGTGTCATTTTGTTTCAAGCAGATAACATGTTTGATTTTAGTCCAGAATGTTTAAATCTTAGAAATTCTTATAAAGCAGAGATTTGAATTTTCTAGATGCTATAACTTCTAAATAGTTTCATAAACTGAAATGATAGCAATGTGACAAACTCCTATTTATTTTTATTCTTATAATGCTGGTTACAAAAAAACTGTTTTTTTTACAATGCTTGTTTTGAAATCTGTGCTAATTTGGTTTGCAATAAATAGTAAAATAGTGGTATTTCATAAAGATTAGCTCTTCTAGTTTATTTAAAGAATTTGCAATAAGTTTCTTTCATTGTAAATGTTGCTAAAATATATAAAGAGTAAAAAATATTCAAGACAGGTGCAGGCGAGTTGGAGTTGAAGTCATAATTCCATTAGCCTAGGGGCTCATAAAGGTCATCATCTGACCCTGGGTATTATAAGTGTATTTTTATGGTTTTTACACTGTATTAAGTATAGTGTGTAATTCATGTAGCATTTACATTTTGTTAGATATTACAGGTGATATTTACATTTTATTAATTATATAAGTAATTTATATGATATTTACAGGAAGTATGATAAATGTTTTATATGACATTTGTATTAGGTATTATAAGTGATTTGTATAAATTTTACATTGTATAAAGGATTCTAATTCAAATGTTATTTACATTGTATTAGGTATATAAAGGTTTTATATGGTATTTACAGTAGGTATTATGAGTGATTTATACTGCATTTACATTGTATTGATATAAGTGAGTTATATGGCATTTACATTGCATTAGATATTACAAGTGATTTTTTTATGTTTTTACATTGTATTAGACATTATGGATGATTTATATGGCATTTATATTTTATTAGATATTATAAATGATTTTTATGGTTTTTACATTATATTGTATGTATGTATAGCTGGACACTCACATTCAAGGATACCTGTCTACTAGGACGGCTAGCCAATCCCTGTTGCAGATGCTTGCTCAAGCACATTTGTGATTATTCAACACCCACAGAGCCTATCTGTGGTTTATATTGCAACTATTCTGAGCAGACCTTACTTACAGTTTCTGGTAAAGAGCATGTTATCTAGTGTGATCAGCAATTTGAACAAAGCCAGCAAGGTGAAGGCTTCAGCCACGAGGACTTGTGACTTCGTGCTAGCACAGCTATCGATGGCCCCCAAGGGTTCCGTCTACTCAATTTCACTCACAAGGCTCGGGTCAAACTGTGGTATGGTTCTCAGGCACTTTCCAAAGGTGCTGCACACTGTGAGAAACCCCACCAGTTCGATAACATGCATAAATCATGGTGAGATTTGAACCCAACTCTTATGGTCAGAATGCAAATGTTCTAAACACTTGGCCATATGCCTATCATGTATTGTATAATACCTAATACATTGTATTATGTATTATAAATAATCTGATGAAGTTTTAAAATGTATGAGAAGCTGTATATAGGTTATATGAAAATATTATAACTTTTTATATACAAGACTTGAGTAAATGTAAATTTCTGTATATGCAGAGTGTCTTAGAAGTAATCCCCTATAGATACTGATGGACTATTGTGTAAGCCTAAATCAGACAACTAGAATGTTTTGGTAAAATGGTCTGATAATTTTAAAGACTTATTCCTCAACTCATTGAGAATACCTGTAATATTTTATATTTGAGTTGTTTACTAATGGTCAGTGTTGCAATAGAATGACAGAAATAAGAAGAAATAAAATACAAAAATTAATAATAATAAATAAGGCTTCATGTAAGAAATTCAGACAATATTGTATCTAATACTACAAGTGTTAAATGAATCAAGGGTAATAAGATGAAAGAATTACTAGTAAAAAGTTGATAATAACTGACAATTCCTATGAAAAAGAAGTTAGTGGCATATGATGTGTTCAATGAAAATGTGTAAATGTAATATCACTAGATCTGAATAACTGTATGACATTAGTCATTGGTAAGATAACATTCCTAGAACAGCACACTTTCTGAGGAAAAGGGATATGAGTTCAAATCTTGCTAGAGGCTTCTTTTTCTTTTCTTTTTTTTCTGATCAATGCTGTTTAATAACAGTGGGAAAATTAAGAGAGTCTCAGTAAGAAAAAATAAAATGAAAGAAATACTAGTAAAAAGATTGAGATTAATTTTTTTATTCCTGGCATTGAATGGAGTAAATAACCCTTGAGCCAAGCACTGTGACCCTTGAACATTTTTTTATGTCAGTTCATATCCTAAATTACTGCAGAAAAAAATAAATAAATAAAAATCATTAACTTAAAAATGTTGACAGTACTTTTTGAAGACACAGACTTTTATTTTTAGATAAAGTTGATTTTGACATTGCAAAGTTTAATTACATAGCAGTTTTTCTTTCTTTCTTTTTCCCCTTCAAGTTTTGGAAAAGTTTGTGAATTTTTAAAAGATTAATTCAAGTGTTACTCTTTTATTTTACAATAATAATAATAATAATAAAATGAAGAAAAAGATGACAAATTGGCATATTGCAAAAGTATGGGATTCATTTCAGTAACTCTCCATATGTTTATGCAAGACTTCAAAGATTAAAAGAAAATGAAGCAAAAAATAGATTTCGGCATATACAAATCATAAAAGAATGGAAATTCAATGTCTCATGAATATTTTTCAAAAATTAGAAAGCAATAAAAATATTTCTGTGACTGGATTTGCATAATCAATTTTGAGGCGCAAGTTTCTGTTTGTTTTTTCTATTGGAGCTCTTTCTTACGTACAGCTGGGACAACATCAAATGAAAATTTAATGAACTTTTCTTATCAACTGGCAAACAAATTTTGAAAAAAATAATACCTTTTCTTTTCTGTTTTACCTCAGCATAAAATCCCATTTCTTTTAACATCATCGGAAAAAGGATATGAGAATGAAAAAAAAATATTTGCTCCAAAATACAGGTTTTATGTTTGGGAGCTTTCCTTTGTGAAAACAGAAAATTTCTTTACCTCCATTCTTCTTCTGTCTCTTCAGGACATTGGGGATCATGGCTTTCCACAGTTCCTGTTTTTTGTAGCACTTAATAAATTGTCTTTTTGTTATCTCTCCTAAACATTTTTCTACCTTCCATTTACTCAAGCTCTCTCGGTAGGTCATGAATTGTTTTTTACTGTCATTCTTGCCTTCAATCTGTCCTGTGGAAGAAGTATGAAACCAATGTTCAAATGATGTCACAATATTGAAATGACACATTTTATTTCATTCCTTTGTGTACTGCTTCCCTTCAGAACATAAGCAATCATGGCTATCCACAACTTCATATTTTTTTGTAGCTCCAAGCAGTATTTGTCCTCTTTACTATACCTCCAACTTCTTGTTCTGTCATCCATTTACATAAACTCACTAGGTAAGTTCCTCACTCTTTTTCCACTACTCCTCCTGTCTTAAATATAGTGACTTTCCAAGCATAGCTTAGATGTGGCACAAGACTGAAAGTAAAGGCACCCAGTGAGGATCAAACTCACTACTCAGTCAGAAATGATCAAGCAAGACAAGCTTCCTACTATTATGAAATGTCAAGGTGCCCCTCCTGCTTTAAATATATCCTGTGAGTATCAAATTCTCCAAGCCCTCTTTTCTCATTATGTGTCGCAGAAATGTCAGCTATTTGTTTCTGATTCTCAGTACAAGTGTCCTTTTAGTTTTCATTTTCCTTAAAACTCCTTCATTGCTTTCACACTTCACCCATGATGTCTAAGTGTCCTTCTATAAAATGAGATCTCTGTTGCCTCGACATTCACTGCCATATAGGTAGATTGATATTACATAGCATTTCAGCATAATTTTCGATGTTGCTAACAAAATTTTCCTATTTCTTAATACATTGCTTAGATTTTAGAAGGCATCTTATGCTATTTCAATTCACCTTCATTTTTTCTGTGTCACATTTTCTACTGTGTCTGTTAAAACGTATTCCTTAATTTTTCTTCATAGATTTTGTTTTGTGAGTAAAAGTTTAATGTCACCTAATAGTTAATGGCGCAGAAAATAGAATCAGTTTGTATACACTTTAATAATAATCTTTATCGTCAAGTGATATAGTGGAACACACCTATTCTATAGTTAATACACTCTCCCACCTATAATAAGTAGGAGTAGGAAGAGTAACGAGGAGCCGGCTCAGGGGGTCAGTCAGTCGGTCGATGCCGGATGACCGTTAGTCGGATACTAAACTATCAGCGACCACAACTAGATTTCTCTGCGTCATTACCTATTATATCAAGTTCCTAACAATTTGTACGTCGAACTTATTTTAGGACCGACTTAGTACAAATAAAAGCCTCCACTGTGAAACTACTTGGTGACGAGGGATTCAAATTCATTTGGTGGAAGAGGGGAAAAAAAATTCAACCGCCATAACACACTTGGCCATGAGGATTCATATTGACATGGGGGAAGAAGAAAAAAAAAAAATTCACCCGCCATAACAAACTTGGCGACGAGGTATTCAAATTCATACGGTGGAATTCTCCTGCCATAACAAATTTGGTGAAGGGATTCAGATTCATATAGTGGAAGAAAAAAAAAATTCGCTCACCACAACATTTGGTGACGAAATTCATACTCATACGGAGGAAAAAGAAAAAATTCGCTCATCACAATTATTTCAGTTACAAAATCTCGAATTCACAAAAAAAAAAAAAACTCGGCAAAGTTTTTCAAAAGACAAGATGGCAACTTGGTGACAAAAAAATCAGTCGTATTCTCAACTGAGAAAATAATTTTTTTTTTCTCGATAAGACAGTTTGCTCAAATAGGTCATGAATTGCAAATTCATAGGACCCCCCCTCTACAATATTTAAGCATTGTGTAAACTTTTTGCGAAGATGGAGGAATGCAAAAATATATTCCAGGAATTTTTTAAGTTCCAGGTGGAACAACAGATGACAATATTAGAGCAACAGAAGACATTCCAGATGCAACTACAGGGGGAAAATTTTAATAGACAAATGTAGTTTCAATGAGAAATGAAACAGATGCATAAGGATTTTCAAAACAAAATTCTGGAAATAACTGAGAAGAGGAAAGAGAAAAATCTACAAAATGATTCTTTCCCAGAGAATACAATATGGAATTCAATTGAAATATTCATGTACAGTCCAGATGAAGAGATAACTTTTGAGGAGTATTATAAAAAATATACGGACGTGTATAACGAGGACTGCCACTCGTGGTCTGAAGGAAAGAAGGTTAGGCTTCTTTTAAGCAAGTTAGGAACTGCTGAGCATAACAAATTGGTAAACTACATTTTACTGAAAAAAACTAGCAAGTTGACATTTACCAAGGCGGTAATTATAGTAAGTGAATTATTTAGTAAAAAGACATCTTTTTTTCACAAGAGGTGGAAATGTTTGAATCTGATGAAAGATGACGAACAAGACTATATAACATACGCAGCCAATGTGAATAAGCATTGTGAAGAATTCAAGCTGACAGAGTTAAGCACTGACAATTTTAAGTGCTTAGTGTTTGTTCAAGGGCTGGTATTGGAAAGAGACGCAGAGTTGAGAAAATTAGTGCTGTCAAAATTGGAAAACAAACCAAGAATTACGATACAGAAGTTGGCAGAAGACTGCACAAGATATGTTAGCATAAAGAAAGATTCAAAAAAGATAGAACAGTCTGGCTTTTCGCATGTAAGGAAAATACGCTACAAAAAAGAAAGTCAGTCTACCAAAAAGAATTCTAAAATTGTGGATTATCAAGCAAAAAGTGAAATACCAGAGAAAAATAAACAAAAACTCCCAAAGCCATATTTTGCTTGCAGTGAACTTCACTGGTACAGATATTGCAATTTTAGGAATAAAAAATGTTTTAACTGTAAAAGAGTTGGTCATAAAAGCTCGCACAGCAGGTCAAAAAATAAAGACAATAAAATAAGAAAATTAAAGTCCGACGAGGGGAACGATGGAATAACCAGAAAATTTGTTACCGTTGAAATAAGTAATAAAAAAATAAAAATGCAACTCGACACTGGTTCCGACCTATCTATCATAAATTTGAATACGTGGAAGAATTTGGGGAAACCAACTTTAATGAAGACAAATAAAATCACGAGGTCAGTGATGGGAGAAAAAATACAATTTATTGGCGAATTTGTTACAAACATCACGTTAAATAAAAAAACGCGAAAAGCTAAACTATTTGTCATAGAAAATACCACGAACTTACTTGGTACACATTGGATAACAGAATTCCAATTATGGGATCTACCAATAAATTTTTTCTGTTACAAGGTAGATTTTTTAAACTACGAAGCCCAAAAATTAGTAAAGAAAACTGTTTACTCCTACGGAATAAAGTTTTAGGGGCAGATGTTATAGTGGAACACACCTATTCTACAGTTAATACACTCTCCCACCTATAATAAGTAGGAGTAGGAAGACTAACGAGGAGCCGGCTCAGGGGTTTGGTCAGTCAGTCGATGCCGGACAACCGTTAGTTGGATACTAAAGTATCAGCGACCACAACTAGATTTCTCTGCGTCATTACATATTATATCAAGTTCCTAACGTTTTGTACATCGAACCTATTTTAGGACTGACTTAGTACAAATAAAAGCCTCCACTGTGAAACCACTCCATAACAACAAGATATCCCTAGGCATGAACAGCAGAATAAATTGTTCATTGAATAAAATGTTCAGTTTAAAATATACTGAAAGTTACTTGGATCGAAAGACCAGGGAGGAGAACAACCAAAATGGTTTGATAATAACAACAAAGATGAGGATATTAATTAGAATGTAAATAACGATAACTCCTCATCCTGGAAATCCAAGCAGAAGGTGATCAGGTGATAATAACAACAAAGATGAAGATATTAATCTGAATGTAAATAACAATAACTCCTCATCATGGAAATTCAGACAGAAGGTGATCAGGTGATAATAACAACAAAGATGAAGATACTAGTCTGAATGTAAATAATGATAACTCCTCATCCCAGAAATTCAGACAGAAGGTGATCAGGTGATAATAACAACAAAGATGAGGACATTAGTCTGAATGTAAATAATGATAACTCCTCATCCCAGAAATTCAGACAGAAGGTGATCAGGTGATAATAACAACAAAGATGAGGACATTAGTCTGAATGTAAATAATGATAACTCCTCATCCCAGAAATTCAGACAGAAGGTGATCAGGTGATAATAACAACAAAGATGAGGACATTAGTCTGAATATAAATAATGATAACTCCTCATCTCAGAAATTCAGACAAAAGGCAATCAGGTGAAATTAACAACAAAGATGAGGATATTAGTCTGAATATAAATAATGATAACTCCTCATCCCAGAAAAGAAGGTGATCAGGATAATAACAACAAAATGAGGACATTAGTGTGAATATAAATAATGATAACAAATCTGAAATTCAGACAGAAGGTGATCAGGTGATAATAACAACAAAGATGAGGACATTAGTGTGAATATAAATAATGATAACTCCTCATCCCAGAAATTCAGGCAGAAGTCAATCAGGTGATAATAACAACAAAGATGAGGACATTAGTCAGAATGTAAATAATGATAACTCCTCATCCCAGAAATTCAGACAGAAAGTGATCAGGTGATAATAACAACAAAGATGAGGACATTAGTCTGAATGTAAATAATGATAATTCCTCATCTCAGAAATTCAGACAGAAGATGATCAGGTGATAATAACAACAAAGATGAGGACATTAGTGTGAATATAAATAATGATAACTCCTCATCCCAGAAATTCAGGCAGAAGTCAATCAGGTGATAATAACAACAAAGATGAGGACATTAGTCTGAATGTAAATAATGATAACTCCTCATCCCAGAAATTCAGACAAAAGGCAATCAGGTGAAATTAACAACAAAGATGAGGATATTAGTCTGAATGTAAATAATGATAACTCCTCATCCCAGAAATTCAAGCAGAAGGTGATCAGGTGATAATAACAACAAAGATGAGGACATTAGTGTGAATATAAATAATGATAATTCCTCATCTCAGAAATTCAGACAGAAGGTGATCAGGTGATAATAACAACAAAGATGAGGACATTAGTGTGAATATAAATAATGATAATTCCTCATCCCAGAAATTCAGGCAGAAGTCAATCAGGTGATAATAACAACAAAGATGAGGACATTAGTCTGAATGTAAATAATGATAACTCCTCATCCCAGAAATTCAGACAGAAGGTGGTCAGGTGATAATAACAACAAAGATGAGGACATTAGTCTGAATGTAAATAATGATAACTCCTCATCCCAGAAATTCAGACAAAAGGCAATCAGGTGAAATTAACAACAAAGATGAGGATATTAGTCTGAATGTAAATAATGATAACTCCTCATCCCAGAAATTCAAGCAGAAGGTGATCAGGTGATAATAACAACAAAGATGAGGACATTAGTGTGAATATAAATAATGATAATTCCTCATCTCAGAAATTCAGACAGAAGGTGATCAGGTGATAATAACAACAAAGATGAGGACATTAGTGTGAATATAAATAATGATAACTCCTCATCCCAGAAATTCAGGCAGAAGTCAATCAGGTGATAATAACAACAAAGATGAGGACATTAGTCTGAATGTAAATAATGATAACTCCTCATCCCAGAAATTCAGACAGAAGGTGATCAGGTGATAATAACAACAAAGATGAGGACATTAGTCTGAATGTAAATAATGATAATTCCTCATCTCAGAAATTCAGACAGAAGGTGATCAGGTGATAATAACAACAAAGATGAGGACATTAGTGTGAATATAAATAATGATAACTCCTCATCCCAGAAATTCAGGCAGAAGTCAATCAGGTGATAATAACAACAAAGATGAGGACATTAGTCTGAATGTAAATAATGATAACTCCTCATCCCAGAAATTCAGACAAAAGGCAATCAGGTGAAATTAACAACAAAGATGAGGATATTAGTCTGAATGTAAATAATGATAACTCCTCATCCCAGAAATTCAAGCAGAAGGTGATCAGGTGATAATAACAACAAAGATGAAGACATTAGTGTGAATATAAATAATGATAATTCCTCATCTCAGAAATTCAGACAGAAGGTGATCAGGTGATAATAACAACAAAGATGAGGACATTAGTGTGAATATAAATAATGATAACTCCTCATCCCAGAAATTCAGGCAGAAGTCAATCAGGTGATAATAACAACAAAGATGAGGACATTAGTCTGAATGTAAATAATGATAACTCCTCATCCCAGAAATTCAGACAAAAGGCAATCAGGTGAAATTAACAACAAAGATGAGGATATTAGTCTGAATGTAAATAATGATAACTCCTCATCCCAGAAATTCAAGCAGAAGGTGATCAGGTGATAATAACAACAAAGATGAGGACATTAGTGTGAATATAAATAATGATAACTCCTCATCCCAGAAATTCAGGCAGAAGTCAATCAGGTGATAATAACAACAAAGATGAGGACATTAGTCTGAATGTAAATAATGATAACCTCATCCCAGAAATTCAGACAAAAGGCAATCAGGTGAAATTAACAACAAAGATGAGGATATTAGTCTGAATGTAAATAATGATAACTCCTCATCCCAGAAATTCAAGCAGAAGGTGATCAGGTGATAATAACAACAAAGATGAGGACATTAGTGTGAATATAAATAATGATCACTCTGCATCATAGAAATTCAAGTCAGAAGGTTATTAAGTGATAA
This sequence comes from Acanthosepion pharaonis, assembly GCA_903632075.3. Classification (NCBI taxonomy): domain Eukaryota; kingdom Metazoa; phylum Mollusca; class Cephalopoda; order Sepiida; family Sepiidae; genus Acanthosepion; species Acanthosepion pharaonis. The sequence goes on from CAHIKZ030001846.1 coordinate 211,042, forward strand.
TAACAATAAAGATGGATATGAGTCTGAATGTAAATAATGATAACTCCTCATCCCTGAAATTCAGGCAGAAGACAATCTGGTGAAAACAACAACAAAGATGAGGATATTGTTTTGAAGGTAAATAATTTAAGTGATAAATCCTCATCTCAGAAATTCACACTGTAGATAATAGCAAAAACTGAAAAAAGATGGAATTCATAGTTTTTAGCTAAAGGGACAACCCATCATGCAAAGTACAAATTGGGGATACAAAATCAAACAAATACAATTTAACTATCTATGAAGAGATTTAATAGTGAATGGAAACTGAGTCACTGAAATAAATATTGTAATAGCGAGAGATGCTTAAGGAAAGTATTAAGAAAGAGAAAAATCTCATTAGAAACAAGAAATGTGTCCTGAACTGTTATATAATATCAGTCCTACTGTATGGCAGTGAATGCTGGACAATCTCCTCACAGATTAAGAAGAGACTTGAAGCAACAGAAATGTCATTCCAGAGAAAGATGCTGAGAATATGGACCGATCATGTGAACAACCACAAAGTTTTAGAGAAAATGGAAACAAAAAGGACACTTATAGTTAACATCAGGAAGAGACAGTTAAAATTTCTAGGGCATATAATGAGGACAAAAGGCTTGGAAAATTTGATACTAACAGGATATACTGAAGGCAAGTGGAACAACACAATACCTACAAATGAATGGTGGGAGAGGTTTAGGAGAGATATCCAAAAGACAAAAATTTATTAAGAGCTACAAAGGACAGGAAATAGTTTTATTGTGAGTTTAACTGATGTGCTTTTAATCCTAATGTGAAAAGGAATAATAAAATATCTTATTCATAATTTCTGGTATATTTACAATATTTATTCTTGTGAAATTTGTTGAGTCTGTTTATATTTCTATATGAAATTTTCTGCTGAAAAGGAATAAAATGTTACCTCAGAAATTAAAACTGCCTATTTGCTATCTTTGTTTAATTTCTGTAAATACTTGTCATAAGTCCCTTCCCAAGTCACAGCATACTTCAAAGTCCTGAAATCATCTTGCTATAAAACATTCCCTGGTCAGACCTTTTTCTCTTTTTTTAATCCATTTTAATATAATCTCGTATCTTCATACTTGTCTGTCCGGGGTGGGGGGAGATGATAAACTACATCTGCGTCCTGGGAAAGACGATAAACTACGTCCAACAGCAAGGCCTCTGATCAGGAGGTTTTGAGGAGTGTGGAACGACCTCTTAATTGCTGGTGTTCCCAGGTTCACCCTGACACAGGGTGGTGGCACCTGTTAGGGTCCCAGCTATGGGCAAATAGTTGACCCCACAACCTGACTCAAAACACTATGAAAATATAAAAATACGTTTTAATACCAGAAATACTTTGTAAAAGAATTACTACCCGTAATAAAATTTTGAAAAAAAAATATTACTGGGAATAAAAATCTTGTCAGCATTAAATAACCCATTGAGGTTAATATGCCACAAAACAAACCAAACTAGACCAAACATCACACTTGTCAGAGGAGTTATATACACACATGAAGAAATATGATTGCTTGTGACCTTTGCAGCTAATTTGCGAAGGGACATTGCTAATCTGAAACATACTCCTTGTCAAAATATATGAAAGGTGCTATTTTGAACATTAAATAGAAAAGTTTAAAATGCTTCAATTAAAAAAATATAAATCTGTTTTTATATCTTGGAAATGAATTGTGTTTCTAGTATTTGGAATTTTTAAAAGTTTAACGGAGCAAATTCCCAGGCAAATATAGGACATATGTTTGTGACTTCTCATGGAATTACTAAGGAATTACAATGACATTCACCCTGTATAAGGTTCAAATGCCAAAGAAAGGAAACACCTTAAAAGGAACCAGGAACCAAACCAGGAAACCACAGAGAACCCTTTCTGCCCTCCATCAACATGATTGATGCTAAACTCTAAGAGAGCAAGACATGATACCTTCTTGGCCTCATGTTTTTCGCTGACATTATATGGAGTGACTATATCAAATCATTTACTTTGTCTACTGCAAGAAAATTTGGTTGACTGTGTCATGTCAGAAAATTTTTCTCACCAGAATCCATCTTGCACATTTATAAATGTACTATTTGTCCATCTATTGAATGGTGTTGCTATATCTGGTCTGGTGCTCCTGCTGTACATTGCAAGATTCTTAACAAAATCCAAAGAAGTGTTTGTAAAATAGTCAATCCTGACCAGGCATCTTGACTTCAGTCACTTTCTCACTGACGTGATGTGGCTTCCCTCTGTCTTTTCTGCAAATATTTTCAAGAAAATTGTTTTGATGATCATTTTTTCTTCATGCCCTGACTACATGAATTTAAGGGTGTTACCAAAATGGCAACTAGGTTTCACTGTTTTACTAGCTAGATACAACTGCTGCCTCTAACAGTTTCTTTTCTCACACTTCCTAACTGTAGAAACCATTTCCGATTTCTTGCTTCCCTAACCACAATCTTCAAAGATTTAAATGCAACATCAATCACTATATTCTTGAACCCTGTTCTTTTTTTGTCCTTTCCTCAATCCTCCCTATTCTCAGTTTTCTTATTCCCTTCCACTTTGACTCTTTGTAACCAGGGACATAGGTAGGAGGGAGCAGTCCACCCCATGGTAGGACTTTTGGTCGCCAGTGAGTTTTCAGAAAAGAACAAAACAATTGCATAATTTCAATCATTTTTGAAAAAAAAAAGCAGCAATAAGGAAGAAGATAGGGTTCAAATGAAACCAATTTGTTTTTGATATGGCTTGATGTGGGGTTGGATTAAGTGAATTTAGAGAATCCACAGTTTTTTCACACCTATGTGAGATGTTCAGACTTTGACATTAGTTCTTTGATTTTGATTTTTCATGTCTGTGAACTATTAGTGAAAAAAAATAAAATAAATAAGTGAACCAATCGTTTTCCTTATTTTATCATAGGCCTAACTTTAATATGGATATAAAATTATTACTTTTTCATAAATTATAAAATAGATAGATGAATAAACTGAAATAATTCCAATGCTATCAGGTTATCACATGCATTCCAAATCTTACAGAAATATTGAACGGAAATTTAAAAGTAAATTGAAAATTAATATATATTTTTTTAAGTGCAGAAACTTTAAAGTTTAAAAATGAATATTTTTTTTTCAATTTTTCAATTTACAAGTTTTCATGGTAGTAAAACAATGCAATGTTTTATTTTTTGTTTAGATAGTTGAAGTTTTATTAAACAAAATAGACTAAGAATTAAAAGTATAACATTTCAGTTTTTAAAAGTGAAATTAATTTCATCAGACTTTTAATTCTTAGTCTACTACTTTGCTAATAACTTCAACTACATAAAAAAATAATTTAAAAAGAAATTACAGTTTTTACATTGATAAAAGAAAAAGGAATCATGTTTCTGTTAACGTGTCATTTAATTTATGACTCCTCACTTGTTAGAATTGAAATATTAAAAAAAAACTAATGAATTAAATTAATAAAAGAGGGTTTATAAAAAAAAAGAAGTTATCTTTCTTTTAATATCGTAAAAAGTTTTTAAAGTCATCCTGATTTAGCAAAAAAAGAAGTTGCATATTTGTTTTTTTACATATCCCCAGTTTTATATTAGAAAAAATAAATAAACAAACACAATTGTATTTTTATTTCATAATTTATCAGCGGGGAGGGATAAAAACCACATTAACAGAAACACGGAACAAACCTGGCATCATATCAGCATTAGATTCTGAGAAATGGATAAAAATATTAAAAATTGATGGGTGTACGAATAATTTTGTCATTGACTACATATATATCTTACTTATTATAAAACGCAGGTCGTGTGTGTGTGTCTGTATGTTTATATATTGGATCAGATTTCTTACATTTTTCAACCGATTTCAACAAAACTTCACAGGACTACGTAAAATTACCTTGTGGCAGTTCTGACAGCACCAAAAATGGGAAAAACACAATTGTTTTTGCACGAAATCAATTTGAAAACACAATAAAACACGATTCTGTCGCCAGAACGAAAGGGGGACAACTCATGTCGAGTTATACTTATAAAACCCAGGTTGTTTGTGTGTGTGTGTTCATTTATATATGGGATCAGATGTCCTACATTTTTCAAACGGTTTCAACAAAACTTCACTTTTTTTTGGCAGGTAGTGTTTCTTATTGTCTTGTACACTTTTTTTCTTTATTTTTACATTCAGAATGCTTTAAAAATTCCATTTACAAGACAATTGTTTATAATAAAATTCTATTCAATCGATAGACTCATAATGATTGAAAACAATGTTTTTGTTTGAGTTTGGGTTTGACCAATTCGTAAAAAAAAAACAAAAAATACTAAATAAGACATGCGTGTCTGTCAACCTTAAACAATAATCTTTGTCAATTTTATTTTTCAGTCTTTATGATGGTCAATACTTGATCTATCTCTTACTGTTACATCCCCGGGCAATGCCCGGCTCTACTGCTAGTATATATATATATATATTTGGTTGGATTGATGTGAGTTTGTGATCCTAGGTTTTACACTTTTGCGAACGTCAGACAAACTGATTAATTTTTAAAAAATTGATTATATATTTATATTTATAAATATAGGTAACTACACTCGTCTTGGAAAACCTTCGGTTACTTGATTTGCTACTGATCAAATTAATTTCAAAGGAAAAAAAGAAACGGCTAGGAGCATGTACGTCTGTCGAAAATAATCGTACAGCATACAGGTCCAAAACCCAAAGAAAAAAAACCCGATACGAGTAATCAACTAACTAAAAAGTGCTCAATACAAAGTAGAGCGGACCTAGTCAAACCTAGAGAGTCAGACAAACCTACCAAGGTTCCATCTAAGTGGATCGTCAGGGAAAGCTGGCTAAAGAGGTAAAGAAAACTGTATACTTATAGGCGATAAACAAAAAGACCAAGACCGTGTGACCAAACATTAAAAAAAAAAAAAAAAAAACAAATATATATATATATATATATATATATATATATATATATATATATATTTAAATAGGTTAGAAACGGTACAAAAGCGTATTAAGGCATTAAAAACTAGAAATGTTGTATTGCAGGCCATGATAAGTTTAAAATAAAACACGCACCAGTCGACCGGTTTCGTCCCCTCTCGTCAGAACTGTTAACGGGGAATTTAGATTATGAGGAAAAAAAAAAAAAAAGTCTGTCATGGGTGACATGAATGAATGGACAGGGAAGGAAGGAAAGATAAAAATTATACCAACCAAGCTGCTAGAAGCGCAGAACAGCAAGTCCAAGCAAACAATCTCTTTGTTTGCAAAGAGAAGGCCGCTTGGACCTGATGTAAAGCGATTCCAACACCTTGAGATGGAAAAGGAGTGCGAACTGGCCAAGACGGAAAACCAGTTCACACTGAAATCCATCGCACAAGTTGGATTCTTTATAAAATGATCCGCAATCGAAGACCCATAAGTGTTACGAATGGTATCGCCTAAAGAAAATTTTTTGTTTAGTATTATCGCAGGTACGTGTTGTTTAATTCTCACGTCCAACCGCTGTGTCGTTCTACCTAAGTAGTCGCATCCACAACTACATTTGAAATAGTAAATAACAGAGTTAATATGGTGGGGGGTAGAACATCTTTACACATAGATGGAAGTACAGACCTAGTTTGAAAAACAACACGAACGTTCGCTGCAAAATAACACTCACGTGAACTACATGAAATACGCTTGGCGAAGGATTCACTAATCCTACCCAACCACGGTAAACGAAGATAGACCGGACATTTACCAACTGAAGCAGGTTTGATTTTGTTGAACCTAGCGGTCTCATCTCGAATAACCGATTGAACAATGTTCAACGGATAACCATTGTTCAGAAAGATCTCAGTTAAACAACTGATTTCATGTTTCAAGGTGTCATCCAAACAGATCATTAACGCCCTATGTGTCAGGGTCCTAATCAAATTAATCTTTTGTTGTTTAGGACAAAAGGAGTCCCAACGGGTATATAGTCCTGTAAAAGTAGACTTCCTGTACACAGAGGTAATAAACAAGGAAGGAGTTCTTTGAACAAGAACATCTAAAAGTGGATCAATTTTTTTCCCTACTCAATGGTGTTCATCCTGCCCTTAAATTTACAGTAGATAAGGAGGTCAATGGTTCATTGCCCTTTTAGATGTTCTTGTTCAAAGAACTCCTTCCTTGTTTATTACCTCTGTGTACAGGAAGTCTACTTTTACAGGACTATATACCTGTTGGGACTCCTTTTTGTCCTAAAAACAAAAAAGATTAATTTGATTAGGACCCTGACACATAGGGCGTTAATGATCTGTTTGGATGACACCTTGAAACATGAAATCAGTTGTTTAACTGAGATCTTTCTGAACAATGGTTATCCGTTGAACATTGTTCAATCGGTTATTCGAGATGAGACCGCTAGGTTCAACAAAATCAAACCTGCTTCAGTTGGTAAATGTCCGGTCTATCTTCGTTTACCGTGGTTGGGTAGGATTAGTGAATTTATTTCATGTAGTTCACGTGAGTGTTATTTTGCATTAACGTTCGTGTTGTTTTTCAAACTAGGTCTGTACTTCCATCTATGTGTAAAGATGTTCTACCCCCACCATATTAACTCTGTTATTTACTATTTCAAATGTAGTTGTGGATGCGACTACTTAGGTAGAACGACACAGCGGTTGGACGTGAGAATTAAACAACACGCACCTGCGATAATACTAAACAAAAAATTTTCTTTGGGCGATACCATTCGTAACACTTATGGGTCTTTGGATCATTTTATAAAGAATCCAACTTAGCGATGGATTTCAGTGTGAACTGGTTTTCCGTCTTGGCCAGTTCGCACTCACTTTTCCATCTCAAGGTGTTGGAATCGCTTTACATCAGGTCCAAGGGTTTCTTTTGCAAACAAAGAGATTGTTTGCTTCAGACTTGCTGTTCTGCGCTTCTAGCAGCTTGGTTGGTATAATTTTATCTTTCCTTCCTTCCCTGTCCATTCATTCATGTCACCCATGACAGACTTTTTTCTTTTTTCCTCATAATCTAAATTCCCCGTTAACAGTTCTGACGAGAGGGGACGAAACCGGTCGACTGGTGTGTGTTTTATTTTAAACTTATCATGGCCTGCAATACAACATTTCTAGTTTTTAATGCCTTAATATATATATATATATATATATATATAAAAACTTTAAGGAGTTAATGTGCATTGTAATATTGTATTCCTTCTGGGGAGTGGTGGCAAACTTGAGGGCAGCCCTGGCCTGCAAAAACACTGGCTATGCCACTGTTTGTAACCCCCTCTATCCTAGTGGCATTATCACCTTGCTTGGGGTGAAATGATTAAAAAAAAATCAAGGTATAAGCCTCTACTCCTGTTCATAAGACTGGGGAGGAGTGTGAACCGGACGACAGACAAATGTATCTACTGCTATTGATAGTTCTAGGAATTATTTCAAGAAGGGTCTCTTTGCATTGCTAAGGTGAATCACATTGGCATTGGTAACAAAATTTTTGAGCAAAAGTTTAACGAGTTCTAATTAGCCTAACGGTTTTATCTTAGATTTTCCAAGGCTTCTGAAGAAGTAAATAATTTATAGTTGAAGAAAATTATTTCTTGGGAGATAAGATTAAATACCTGTAGATAGGAGAGCTTGAATGAACCAGGAGTGAATATTGGAAGTCTGCTATCAGTGGACTTTGTGAACTTTTCTGCAGGTTCCATTAAATCATTTGGAGTTGCAATAGAAAGGTTATGCCAATCATTGCAACAATGGAGTCTGACATTATTGTTGACAAATGGATATTGCACTAAATGAATGAAGAATTTTCATGACCTTTTGGCAAATTTGTTTTTAGACAATGCATTAGTGGTGCTGAACAGGTTTTATTCTGACCAAGAAAGATCATTAAGAATATATTGAAGCTTGGTCATTTGGTTAGATTTTAGGAATTAGTATCAGACTGAGAATATTTCATCCACCCATTCTTCATGAATGTTGTAAATATCTTTCTTTCTTAGTTGTTGATTATTTAGTTTATTTCTTCTAGGAAATGTGCCGGCACTTATTTTTCAATCAGCAAGGATTTTGAAGTTCTTAAGTGAGAAAAGTAAACAGTTTTTAAAAGAAAGTTAAATAAGGATTTTGCTCGTTTTCATATCGTTCATGTTTTTTGTTAGCTTTATATATTATATGTTTTTTTTATTGTTTTGATATATTTTGTTATACATATTAACTTTATATATTTTTGGCCTTTATATAAGTTTTATACAGGTTTATTCAAAAAGAACAAACTGATTTCATTACACAATATTTTAATACAAAAAAGCAATAGAAAACTCCAGCCAAGTCACCAGTATTATACTTACAATCAACTTTTATTTCCTGTCTTACAAGTGTTCAATGTGGCCACCACTTGCAGCAGGGGCAACATCAATGCAGTAAGAGAATTCCTCCCAGACGCATATCACGATCCACTTAGTTAATCGCTGTTGTAATTTGATGTTTAAGGTAATCAAGGTTAAGAGGTAGTGGTGAAACATAAACGCGATCTTTTATGTATCCCCACAAGAAAAAAATCCCACACCCTGAGGTGTGGGGATCTCGCAGGCCAAGCACAAGGAGCAAGGTCTTGTTAAGTGCCTGAATGAGGCATAGTCTGTAAGGTTTCAAATGTAGACGTCTTCTTAGCACATGCCAGAGAGTGGACTGAGAGATCGCAAGTTCACGGCTAGCTCGATTTGTGGGCTCCTGTCAAACGCAGTGTGAATTTTCTCCACTTGTTCCTCTGAAACTCATGTTTGTCCTGGACTTTTTCCTTTGCATAAACATCCACTCTCTTAAAACTGTTTAAACCATCATCGAATGTTTTGAGGAGAGGGCAGATTAATGTTGAATTGCTTTGAAAATCACACTGCACTGTGACAACCATATTTGTTTTAGAGAACATAGAACACATTTTGCTGACGACTCACTATTCTGGGGGTAAACAAACAACTGAACATTACCAGAGATACGACGCAACTACAGCACCTCTATGGCAGCCACTTGGAACTTAGAAAATTCTCTTTCAAATGGTCACTGACTCATTCCATGATGATACTTGAGAACTGAAGCAATGCATTATGAAATTGGTTCATTCTTTTTTTAATAACCCTATCTATTGTTTTACCTATGTATTATCTTTATATTTGTTTTTGTTTTGTATATTAGCTTTATATATTTCTGATTGTTTTATAAGCTTTATATATTTTTCGTGTATAATTTTTATGTAATTGCGACATTTTGTATATTAGTTTTATATAGTCTAATGATTGTTTCTTATATAATATAGTATTTTGATTGATTTTTGTTAGCTTTGTTCATTAAAATATGTAATCAAGATTATAAAAGATGTGTAGAATTATGTTATTTTTTTATTTCAAAAGAAACTTGTATTTGTTGTTGCTGTTGGTTCAGCCTTCAATAATGGAATGGTATAAAGAATATCTTGTTAATAAAATACGGAAGAGAAAGATGAACATAGATTTGTGGATTCAATTGATACTTTGTCTGACAATAAACTACCTGCAACAGCAAGGTCTCTGATTGGGAGATTGGAGGTTTTGAGGAACATAGAATCACCTCTTAATTGCTTTTGTTTCCAGGTCCACCCTAACCGTTATGCTCAGCTAGTGATAGTATGATACCAGTATTTTTACCAATTCCAATAAAAATCCTGATACTGTTCTAAATTTCTGATTCTGATTACTACAGTGATTAAAATTCATTATTTTCAGGTCCTACAGTTGGTTTGGGAAACTTAATGAACAAAGTACATTTAATAGAAAAATGAATACAAAAGCTTATGAAATAAAGTTATATATCCCTTTTATTTAAAAAATTGGGTAGGATTTTAAACAATAAAGAGAACAATTTCTTTAAGTAAATCACTTAAGTACTTAGCTACTCATATTCTCATATTCCTAAAATTCTTAAGTTATAATGTAAGAACATTATTATTTCTCCTGTTTCGCCTTTCAGCTGATTTTTTTGGTAAGTAAATATGACCTCCAATATGAAATAACCATTCAATTTCAACAGAAAAAACACCATGATGGGAAATTTGTTTTTATTTGAATTTCACCATTGAAAAACATTATCACCAACTTTTATATTCTTTAATGCAATATATTTTGCCATTTCAATTTTTAATAAATATATTTCTTCACTTGTTTCATTGACTGCTTTATCCTGTATTCTTGTACACATTGGCTCCCCTTTTCATTCATCACTTTTTTCTTTAATTCAGTGAGGCATTTCGTAAAAGTGAAATTAAAGTCACTATCATTATCACTTTTCTATTCAGACATGTCATTCTCCATGTCTTATGATACTTTGGGTGAGGTGTCTGTTTTCTCTTCAATTATAGAATTGATTATAGAATTGATATCTTCAGTGAACTGTTCTGCAATAGCCTTGTCATTATTTTCAAGGAAACCCGTCTTGAACCTGGGATCAAGATATGTTGCTAAAATAAGTTTTTTTTCTTCCAAGCAACTTCTAAATGTAGCATTAAAAGAAACTTTCCATGCTGAAAGGGTTGAACCTAACCCATTAACGTTTCCTTTTCTTCTTCTTGTTGTGGTGAAGAAGGCAACATTTGCTCCTCTAGCTATTTGCATATCATACAGTTGACATATTGCTTTACTTCGGTTATCATCAGAAATTTTTAAAAACTTCCAAAATACACTTTTCTGGCATTGGATCCACTTGGCATAACTGTGGTTTGAAAATAATAAACATCAGTTAAAATTTTAAATTTTTACTGTTAGATAAAAAATGTTTCTAGTGTTAAAATATGTATAATTTGTAAAGGTTCAACTAATGGTTTGCTGTTAACTGTAAAATAAAAAATATTTTTTTTGTCCACCTTATATATTTTAAGTTTTAACAAGCAAAGGCATCCTCTAAATATTAAGCAATCTCCTTAAAATTTTATATGCGCCATTTTTCAATGAATAGAACAAATTTAGGGGTGACAATTCAATTTCAGCATGCACTTCAAAAATAAGATACAAATACTTGTTTTTAATATTTTATAAATTTCTACTTATAAAAAATAAAACTTGCATCTTGTTTGGCATTGAGAAGGAATAAATGTGAAAAATAGTTCAAATATTTTAAATGCAAATAATAATTTAACTCGGGAAAGTTCAATTATGCAAAAGAAAAATATAACGAAAATAAAATTAAATACAATTTTTGATGGAAAAAAATTGTTTTAAAAGAGAGCCTGGCAACAGAACAACATGAATTCATTTTGTGTTTATATTACATAACTTTGATTATAATTATTAAATTAATAATTTATAATATTAAATGGGTGAATTAACAATGTTTAAAAAGAAATTGAAAAAAAAATTATTTTAAACTGAAAAAAACTTTAAACTTTGAAAACTGAGCAGAAACCTGCACATTTATTTTTTTTTACACAAATAAAATAAATTTACATCATACGTATGATCTATAGATTTTAGTTTTACTGATAGTTTAAAATCAATCAGTATTTATATCTTTTCATCATTAGTACGAGGAATGGAAAATTAAGTTTTAAACAAAAAAAATCCATGCAATTGGAAATTAAGTTAAAAATTCTCTGATGCTGATTCCAATACACTAAAAAGTTTTGATATTTCTGATTCTTGATTCTGATTAATCATCTTCTCACTAGTCCCAGCTAGAAACAAATAGTGAACTCCCCCATACCGAATACATTTTTATAGTAAAAATACCAACAATACATTTTTATCTTTATAAAAAAAATGTCCAACAATACATTTTATCTGTAGTTAAAGGCATACAATTGGTTTCAAAATATATTTAGTTGTAGCCATAAATTTGTGTTCAAAATATTTAGATTTCAGCACTAAATAACTCATAAAGGTTGATATACCACTGAAAACAATCAACCAAATCTTGACACAAGGAATTGTCTCTTGTTCTTGGATGACTGGAAATACTCTCCAATTGGGACTCCTTTCTCTTTTTGTATTCTTATTTATGGAAATGATGCCGATTCTTTGCTAAAACTATTTTCATTTCTACTCTTTTTCACCTTTGTTAAAATGTTTTGTTTTTCAAGCATTTTCTCCTTTTTTACTTCTTTGTGAGATAGTTAAGGATGTAGGTAGATGCAATTGCTGTTACCATTTTTTTTTTCTTTCTCTAGCCTCCAAAATCCAGGATAAAATTATATCTGTTTTATACAGTACACACCCAATACGTGTCCATTCTAGGTGTAGTGAATGTAGACTGAAATGGACACCAAATCCATGAATTCCTCAAAATGGCTTAGTAGTTTTCTGTTTATTGAGAATAGAAACAAATGACATAAATCATCTTTCAGCTAATATCTTTTGGAAAGCATTTTATTCATTTTTTTCCTTCTAATTTTATCAAATCTAAATCTAAACATCATTCAAACTTTCTTTGGCCATCTTGCCTTTCTGATCCTATCTGTTTCTCCATACTCACCACCTCACATTCTCCCTTTTCCTTTTTTGTTCCAGTTAATATTCATAAAAGTTTTAATATTTTTCCCGATGATTACCTTAATGCTCAGTGCAATTGTCTTCTACTTGTAAACTGATGTAATGGAATAACCTGTCACCCCTATGAGTCACCAACTACCTATAATATCTGTAAGTTAACAGACTACAGAGACTAGTTGAAATCTTTTCAGCTGGCTGGTTGAACTCTCTGCCTCTGAGCAGAGAGGAACCCGGACAAGTCTATGCCAAAGACCCGATTAGACCCGACCCTGTTTTTTAAGGGTCTATGGAGAATTTTTGCCCAAGCCTACAGGCTCGGTTACCCCATGTTAAATTCGGCCTTGTGCCACATCTAACTGCGTGGGGCGGTTGGCAAATATGTTAGCTGGGATCTGTTGAGTATGACTCAGACTTACTTGAGAACTACCAACCTTCCAATAGTAGCACTCACTACTGGATTGACTTGCGGCGGCCTTGTGCATAACTGTTACCTTTATTCTCATTGTGCTATTTTTTTTTTTTTTTTTCAATAAACCTTTACTTATTTTATCCACCTTGTTTTTCAAATATATATTCCTATTAGCACAGAATATAACATAAACCAAACCTCTCCCTTGCTACTTGGGATGGTTGTGGTGTAAGGAAACACTTTTGTTATTTTTGTTGAATAGACACAAGACCACTTGTTAATTACTTACCTAACATAACTGTTTGGTTACTAGTACAACTTGGAAACATACTCTAACAAAATTCTCAAAATGATCTTTCTTGATATAATATTAGGCTGGTTAGAAAGTAATTATCTCTTACCAGAAAGAATCTAAAAACAAATAAGTTAAATTTATTTAAATATTGTTTATCAAAATTGGGATTTTAAATGATTGCCACCCAACAGAAATGTAAACTTTTGATTCCACATGTGAAGAAATCTGGATTTTTCCCAAAAGTAAATAAGACTTTTTATTTTCAATTTTTCTTTCTTTTCTAAATGTTCTTCCACTTGTTCTAGGCATCAAAACAAATGAAACTCTGTAGGTGGTGTAGGAATGATGCAGAACAACCTCCCATCCTAAAGATTTTAGTTTTTCATTGGATTTTTTTTTTTCAGACAGTCCTCTTATTTTGTCAGGCTGGAGAATAACATCTTTTCTGATTACCAAAAGCAGGATACCATTGAGATAATATTTTGCTTACCTGCTGGCAATAAACATCTGTAATAATGTTGCTCCCATGTTCCAGTATCTTTTAATGGACAACACTTTTCATATTCCATTAGGCACAAAGTAAGGACTTTTGGAGATGGCGAGTTGGTTCTTGATATTTGTATTGGTTTCTTATTTTGTGATAACCATTTTTTGTCAATGGAATGCAAAAATGAAAAGTTCCTGGTCAAAAGACTGTTGCCAATGGTGGAATGTTGTATTCATTTCTCAAGCAGAAACACATGAGGAACCCCAAGTCCCTTCTATGAAAGTTTCCCTAATTAAACTCTGAAATTCAATAAAAATCAGACCCTGTCAGATTAAAGAAATGATAAACTAATTATTGATCCATTTCCAAACCTTTCAACTTTAATTCTACTTTTGTTGGGCAATTTAGAATTCATAGTAGTGAAATACAAAATTATTCTGAACATCATACAGATTTTGTGGACTTGTGCTACAAAATCACAAAGAACTGTACCAAATAACAGAAAACACATCATTTGAGGGCTTTCAACAGCAGCTATAACTAAAATAGATATCACATGTAACTAAAAGAGAAAATGACAACATAATTAAGATATTGATTTTCCACATGAGTGCAAACAAAAGATTAGGAAGGAAACTTCCATCAGTACTTGAAAGAGCAATAATAGGTACTGAACCTGAGAAACCTATTTCCCCCCATAAATTATTTTAACACATTGGCTCCCAAGCCTCACTGCCCTTGTTGTCCCAGGGTGCTAAAACTATATCTTAATTAATTTTGGTACAAATGACTTTGTTTTAACATTGTTTCATATATGAGGCAAGAATATCATAGGTAGTATTTATCACCCAGAAACCACTGGTTTGTTGTTTGGTACCTGACTCCATTATACAAACTAGAGTCCCACACAACCCGCATGAATGCATGGTACAACTCTCTGTATGTAAGAATAAAAAAATAACCCCAAAACAACAGTAGAAATTCTAAAAGTAAAGTGAAATAAAAAAACAAAAAAAAATGAAAAATGTTTACATTTTTGGGGAAAAAAATGTGTTTCAGTTGCACCATGATCTCACGAGTAATCAATCATAGCATCCTACTCCCAATAATCTTCATAGTAAAGAAATTGGAAAACGACCAACCAGAGGTTCATGTAGTTCTTGCAGACATACCACAACAACTCTCTGGTCGGTCATGTGGGGGCCAACCTGTTAAGAGAAAGATTTTATAAATTTCAACTAACACTCATACTACTGCTCAGTCAATGAATGCAAAATGTTTCTGTAGTATCGTATGCAAATTAGACAGAGAACAACTGGTGAACATAGGTGGTGGGGGCTATGCCGAGCAAACCCAGTTGCTATTCAGGACACAGAGAACTATACTATGACTACTACTATGCAGAGAAATATGCAAACATAACAGTTTCCTTATAAGGAAAGAGCTAAAATTAATGCATTATGGAATATTTTTATTATTCTGGTTTACAGAAATTTGATGATGTCATTGGTCCTAATCTTCATTTTTTAGATTCTTACTATGAAAGTATTTATAGAAAAGGTACAGATAGGCAACCTTACACTTAAACTATCCTGGGTAATATCAGGTTTTGCCATTATTAATTCTTCATATTTCAGCTGACACTCGTAAACTTAAGCAGGCTCTCATCACAACTGAAATTAGACTCAGAGTAGTGAGAGGCTTAGCTGTAAAGGTTTGAACTAAAGAATGTAGCTTGTCAGAACAGTCTAGTATTGTGCTTAAATTCATACAGTCTAGGTACCATAGCAAAGAGCTCATCTGAAGAATTACCATGAAAATATTTATAAAAAAGGCACAGAGAAGCAAAAGACTGAAGGCAATCCATCAGATCATGACCAATAATATTGTTGATCCTTCTTTGGATCTTATCAAGGAGCACCAGGTAAAATGCAGGGGTACCAGACCATATATGGCTGTAATATTCTAAGCTTGGATTCCAAATATAAGATAAATGCACTTTGTAAGAAAATAGTTTCTCTTTGCTATTTAGATTTTTGTTTATTTCTCTTGGATTAACAGTCTAAGAAAAAATCTCTGCAATGTTTGGTTTAAAGAACCTTTCCTACAATAGGAGATTTTGTTTCATTTATTTTATTCTTTTTATCATTTCCAGAACAAAGCCGTGGAGTTTGCTGTGCATGCTGTTGTTACAACATCTGACCTTCAGTTCAGTGTCCAAACAATTGATTTTGGCCATTGCACAATTCATGAATCTGTTAGGAGCTGCATCCAGTTGATTAACAAATCTTTGTTACCCCAAGATTTTGGCTTTGTAGACCTGCCACCTGTAAGTAGTAAAACTATTTATTAATCTACACCATATGAATTGCTCTCTATTTCTCTCTACATATATATATATATATATATAATCATATATATGATATCATCATATATATATATATGATGATGATAATGGCAACCTCATTCAGTTTTTTATGTTTGTGTCAAATGTAAACCAGTCCTGTTAGTGACCTGCATACAAGTTCACATATCATGCAACAGTGAGGATCTCGGGATATATCAAGAGGAATATTTGGTGTCACTTTTCACTGTTGTCTTCCATCTCCTCTTCTTTTATGTGCCATGTCTCTTCAGGATGTAGGTGATCATGGCTCTCCACTTCTCCCTTTCCTTTGTAGTTCTCAATATGTTTTGTCCTTTTGCTACTTCTCCCAGACCCTATTCTATCATCCACTTGCTTAAGACCCTTAGGTATGTCACACATTCTGTTCCCTTGTCTCTCTTTCCTTCTATCTGCCCTGTGAATATCAGATTCTCCAAGTCTTCCTTTCTCATTACATGCCCCAGGAATTTCAGTTACCTCTTCCTGATGTTAAGTATAACCTTCCTCCTTGCTAGCATCCTCTCCAATACCACATCATTGCTCACATGTTTTGTCCATTATATCCTTAGCATCTTTCTGAGAACCATACCTCTATTACCTCTTCTACATGTTTGGGGAGACTGTCCAACATTTCCTGCTCTAAAGGAGGACAGATATCATGTAGCAGTTCAGTACGCTTTTCTTTGTTACCAACGAAATCCTCCTGTCTCATAATACTCTGCCTAGCTTTTGGAATCCATCTTTGATCATCCCAATATGTCTTTAGATCTCAGCATTGCACTTACTGTTCTCTGTCAAAACACTTCCCAGATATTTAAATTTTCACATCTGCTTAATTTTAGTGTCCTTGATCTGTAAAACACATTTCTGGCTCATCTTTTTACTGATGACCATGAATTCTGTCTTCTTGTAGTTTATGCTTAGTCCTTTCTTCTTGCTCTCCTTTGCTACCTTCTGTAGTAGGTTTTGTAACTTCCTTTGCATGTCTCTATTTATCTTATGTTGTTAAGATTGTGGCCACCAATGATGAATCCTGGTAGGATTTCCAGTTCTCACAGAATTGCATCACTATATAGGTTGAATAAGTCCAGTAAGAAGACACATCCTTACCTTACACTCTTTTCTATTTTTGTATATCTGCTGAACTTATTTTCAATCCATATACAGGCCATTTGCTACCAGGTTCTTGATTATTCTAATATCTTTCCCAAATATATCAAGGTTGCTGAGCAGTTCAAACAGATCTTTGTGGTGTACTTTGCCAAACGCCTTTGCGTAGTCTATAAAAAATAGTTGCACGTACTTCTGCATTTGTATTGCTCTTTCTGATAACATTCTGAGCATGAATATCGCATTCCAGTCAATATAACAGATTTCAAAATTTCTGATACCATTGGCACAAGTATCTTCAATTATTTCTATCCAGAGCAATTTGTCCGAAGTGAGTATGAGGCACATTGACAGCTAAGAGGTTACTCTTTAGCTTGTCTTTATACCTGAGCCATGGCTGACCAACACACCTTTGTCCACTGTCAAGCTGGCTATATATGAGGACCTAAGGTATTCTGTCTCTCTCTCTCTCTCTATATATATATATATAAAGTTCAGTACCTGTTGTTTTGCTGACAGCAAGGTAATCAATTTTCAAATCTAAATTGTTTGTCCATTCAAAATACAACATTTATTAGAAAATATATTCACTTTAAATACAGAAAGAGTCTTAAAAATGACTTTACAGGGTTACACATTTCAGCTCATGCTCTTTTCCTATTAACCAAGGGTTGTTGCCAGACAAGAAATGAAAGGAACTCTCATGACACAGATGTACGTTCCAGTTTTATTCAAGTAGAGTTTGCATGTACATATGTGTATTTTAATTCAATTAAAATTTTTAAAAAAATTAAGTGTAATTCTATTAATTAGCAAATAATTTCTGAAATGTTAAATAAAATCTTCTATCTGATTTGTTTAGGTTTTAAAATTTTTTTTTTTACAAATTTATCATTTCATTGTTCAGCTCTGGGTAGGGTTTATCCAGACTGAGTGAGAGAGGAATATATTATTCTAGTGTGATTTCAAACACCATCAAATTGTGTGTATGTGTGTTTGCATATACATTAAGTGGCACAAGTGCATGCAATTAATGAACAACACAGACATACACGTATGCATTACATTAACACCTGCAAACTCACACACAAACTTTTGAATTAAAGATCTCAGTCAAGAAATATTTTTCCATTTAATTGTCCTTTGTCTGTGGAAGTAAATGTTAATCAGAAGATAGTTTTGTTTTTACAATGATGTTCAACCTTTACAAGTCCCAAGAGACACTTGAATAGAGGGGCACAGAATTAGAGACACATTTTATAGGAATATGTGGGGAAAACAACAGTTAACCCTAGACTTGAAAAGATTAAGATTGTAGTGATCAGGGAAGTATCCTCTTGGGAGTCAGTTCCATAAAACAGCAGTTTGTGGGAAGAAGTTACTCAAGTGGTATTTACATCTCACTAATGCAATACAAAAGGAATGAGGGTGCTAAAGCGTACAAAATAAAGAAAAATTATTACTTTTCTGTCAAGTAATTGGCCTTGGGTAAAGGTTAATTGGCAGAAATGCCCAACAGGCAAAGTTTGCAATAAACAATCACAAGAGAAAGAATACAAGATAAAAATAATATTGAGCAAACAATATATGCAAGGCAAAACAGCAATAAGGCAATGCAATAGTAATACGACAAAAAGCTCACAGACTAATAATGATGCCATACAGAAAAGGGGATACAAACAAGTGATCACAGCATTCTGGCTTCAAGACAAGAAAAAACAGAATTAAGTTTGATGAAACTGAGAAATGGCCTATCTTAATGATTAGGAAAATCCCAGCATGCATCTGAATGTTTTGTCTATAAATTTGTGGTAGGGGATGTTTTTGCTGTCACTCTCTATGGGAACAAAAAATTTCCATAAAGAATTCTTAGAGAGTATGCACACTCAGGCAATAAAGAAATAAAACTTCTTAGATTTCCTTAACATTATAACAATATGATGCTTTGTATGATACAAGCATAATTCAAACTAAATAGTTATCTTTATAACTTACAATCTCTTTCTCTAATATTTTCTGTCAAATTTTAATTACATATTACAAATATTTATGAGACATATATTATTCAATGTTTAGAAATATCTATTGTTTAAAAATATTATTCTTCAGAAATGTTTTTCAATGTTTGCTGAATGATGTCTACAATTATTTAATTCTTATCTCATTGAACTTTTGGTTTTATTTGAAAAGACATGAAGCTCAACTTTGAGTCTTCATAAAAACTCTTTATATTATACAATCTAATTTTCATAGCTACTGTGTTAATATTAAAACAGGTCATTAATGCCATGGAAAAGTGGATACATATTGAAAGTTATCGAGAAAGAAGGTTTCAAGTAAAATCTTTTAATTGTTCTAATGTCTGATATTTAGCAATCATTTTGTTTGCTTTCCAAGACTTATTTATTCCAAACAGCTTATTTTTCATCAACTATTTTGCTAGCCATTGTTTTATAGGGATTCAAATTATCTGTTGCCTTAACAAGTTCCTCTTTAGATAAAGTTTTCCCTTTTAAAAATATGTATTTATATCAGTAAGTCTGACCTGGTGCTATAAGTTTGGACGTGCTGGTAATGTAATGGACGACTACTCAGAATTGGAAATCAAGGAGCTAGATTCTAATTTCAGTTGAGTTTGTTATATTAACTTATGTACAAATACCCTTGGGAAAAGTATCAATCAATCTCTTCTGCCCCCCAGGTATGGGTTAATTAATAGGAATTATTATTTCAAAAAAACTTTTACAATCTAAAAATCTTTCCTGGCATTAAATAACTTATAAAAGGTTGATAAAGCATAAAAAATTAATCAGTAGCTTAATTATGAAAAAGCATTTATTTTGCACAATGAATATTTCTATTTCCAGTGTAATCTTTCTTGTTAATGCACTTAATTAAATATTTATCATATCAGTGTTTCTGTTTTTAAGTTTCTGTGTATTTCTAAGAAATGAGACTTTAAATATCTGAATCTTTCTACTGCATGGATAGATTTAACATATAGAAGTGCAAGACTTCTTTGTTTACACCAGTCAAAAAATGATAATGTCATGCCTCATTATGGAATCGGGTCTTTCAAATGAGCTTTGTCGAAAAATAAATTAGAAAACTATGGAAAATACAATATTCCAGGAGTGAATTTGATAATCCCAGAACTAGAAATTAGAAATGGTTTACTTCAAGATATATTTAAAAAAAACCCCAAAAAAACCCCAAGTGAGCATTGAATATGAAAAAAAATGAATGGAGTTTAACTTTATCATTACAAGTTTTTTTCTATTGGAAAATAGAGTATTCCAATGAAACTTTACATAAACAAAAATGATGTAAAGCAAAAAGCAGTTGCCATTAATTTATAAACAAACATTCTTGGAGCGTTTTCAGACTCCCCAAAATAACCTTGTATATCTGTCTGCCTTTCATGCTTTGAGTTCGCTACTCACAGATGGTCTATTAGTGTAGTCTTGTACCAGTCCCCCCCCCAAATCCACATTCAAGATTTGAAATGTCTACATTATGGCTGAAAGTTCAAGGAACTGCAGGCATGAAATAGCTTCCTTCAAGAAAGAAAAAGAAATTATAGCTTCTTTAATGTTCAACCTCTGAAGAAGGGTTAAGTGTATTTTGACTGGGAAGCAGATTATATTGAAACAAGTATTTAATTTGTAAAAGAAATGCTTTTTTTCTTTTTTCATCATAAGCCTTTGAACATACTAACAAAATTGCACTCTAACAGGCATAATTCTCCTCTCATCCCAAAGTATTCCAACCCGGGAGTAAAGTGAAGACACAAGTATCACTAATTTCACTCTCTCACACTCATTACCCAGTTTATCAACTTTCCTTCGACATTTTGGAAGCCAACTTTACTGTGCTTCTCCAGATAACACTATCTTAGTACCATGTCTTAGAATAATGGTAATATTTAATCCCAGAGCTTTGCTTAAGATTAGGAAGAATTTTGAGCAGGCTCACTTACTATCAGTTTTATTGTCTTCTGTCCTTGATACAAGGGCTGGACATTTTGGTTTGGTTTGATTTATTTTGTTTTACGGCATATCAACCTCGATGGGTCATTTAATGCCAACAAGATTTTTACGGTAGATTTGTATGAATAGACTATGTATACATTGTAAGAAATCAGTTTGTAGATTAGGTTTCATTGACATATTTTTGTAAACAGGTTTTTTTGTCGAGAGACAGATGTATAGCTGGTAAGTTTGTTTCATTTTTTTAAAATGTATTGCTGATAATATTTATTACAAAAATCTATTTTTATACTTTCATAGCATTTTGTACCTCGTTTGGGTGTTAACTATTTACCCGTAGCTGGGACCCTAACAGGTGCTTGCACCCTGGGTCAAGGTGGACCTGGGAACAACAGCAATTAAGAGGTGGTTCGAAGCTCCTCAACACCTCCCAATCAGAGGCCTTGCTGCCGGATGTAATTTATTGTCATACCCAGGACTAGCCTGACATTTTGGAAGCCCATTTCATTGTGCTTTTCCAGGTGACTCTATCTTAGAAAAATGACTTCAACTTCAATTTTTTGAGGTCATTGTAGAGATCTTCTCTCTAATTTTTCTTTGTCCAGCCTTTGTTATGACTTTTTTCAATACTCTGGTCAGTACACTGCTTAAACCATGAATGATTTTGTTAAATAGATCCACATAATCTTCAAGTGGTCAGCAAAAGTTCTAGAGCATGGATGCCCAGGTTTTTTATACAATGATAACATGCTGTCTTTTAAAAGGTTAAAGGTTGGAAATGTCTAAAAGAAACTGAGAAGTTGTTTTAAAAATTCACTGGCTCACTATTTGTTGTTTTCTTTTCTTGATACAAAGGTTGAACAATGTTTTGAGCCCACTGCCCTGTGCTTCTCCAGATAACTCTGTCTTAGAACCATGTCTTAGAATAATGACAATATTTCGGCTGAGAACTTTGCATAACATTAGGAAGAATGTAGAGCAGGCTCACTTACTAACAGTTTTATTGTCTCCTTTCCTTGACACAAAAGATGGACATTTTTTTGAGCCCACTTCACTGTATTTCTCCAGATGACTCTTAGAAACAGGTCTTAGAATAATGGCAATATTTCATCTCAGAACTGTGCATAACACTAAAATGAATGTAACGCAGGTTCATTTACTATCAGTTTTATTGTTTTCTTTCCTTGACACGATGACTGGACATTTTTTTGAGACAATTTCACTGTACTTCTCCAGATGACTCTAGCTTAGAACCATGTCTTCTTTCAACTTCAATTTTTTATGGCTATTGTCAACACTTTCCCTCCAAATTTTCTCCTACAACTTCATCAGTTCTTGGCTCAGCACTGCTTCAGTCATTGTACATGTTCAAGCCATTGTCTTCAATAAATTCAGAGAAGGCATATCCAATCACTATGCTGTCAGAATGCTTGTAACAGCATATAAACCTGATCAGAAAATGATCTTTTTGTACCAGATGTAAGACAATACTGATGGTTTGGAGAGGGGGAGTGTTGCTTCATGAGCAACAGTTGATCTCCCATAAAAATCCTAGGTAGGCTTGTGCCTAAATAACTCCATTGTCACCTGATTTCTAGTTGATTGTGCTGCTATCCACCTGCTTGTTTTTTTATATATAATGTCTATGGCTATGGCTGCACAACTTTCTATCTTATGGAGCTCTAAATAGTATTTGTTCCATTTTACTCTCCCTCCAAGTCTCTAGTCTATCATGCATTTACTGACTGCTTCCCTCAGTATATTCTGAGTATCAAATTGTCTAAACCCTCATGCCTCATCTTGTTTCCAAGAAATTTTGACTATAAGTACAAGAGTCCTTTTCATGCTCATGATCCTTAATACTTCCTTGTTTCTCACATACTCTGTCTATGGTATTATCACCATTCTTCTGTAGAACC
The DNA here is from genome assembly GCA_903632075.3 of Acanthosepion pharaonis. Lineage (NCBI taxonomy): Eukaryota > Metazoa > Mollusca > Cephalopoda > Sepiida > Sepiidae > Acanthosepion > Acanthosepion pharaonis. Next base: position 234,190 of record CAHIKZ030001846.1, read on the forward strand.
TAATCTCTTTTGCCTCAAGTCTCTTAATTTGTGAGAAAATTGTCCAGCATTCACTGCTATATATGAAGATTAATATTACATAGCATTCCAGCACTTTTGTCTTTGTAATAAAATATTCTTGCTTTATAACACTTTGTTTAGATTTTGGAATTCCAATGCATCTTTGGATTTCTGGGTCACATTTTCATTGTTAAAAGACTTCCCAGATCATTAAATTTTTATACATGCTTCATTCTGACAACCCCAATTTGTAGTTTTCATTTTGGGCTTTTTTGCTAGCAACCATATATTTTGTCTTCTTTCATTTGATTGCTGAATCAAAAAATAACTTGATAGGTACAGACCAACAATCTCCCAAAACTAATGCTGCATGAAAAATACAAACATAATTTATTCTGTTCAATGCAGATTGTAATATGGTTCTTATTTAAGACCTCAAAATCATGCATAAACTTCAAAGTTATCACTTGATGTTCTGTTTTTTTTAATGAAGAAAAATTAAGTCCTTGAAACTATTTTCTTTAAATCAAGACAATCTTATGTAAACTGAAAGCATGGTTGTTAGAACTGAATGTGATTTTTTTTTATAAAAAGATACTCATTTCAATATGTCATTGATACATGTTTATTTTTTTCATATTTCTTTTTTACTTTGTTATGCACAATTTTTTTTACTATCCTTCAATGAGTTTGATGAATGAGGAGCAATAACCTCATTCTGTTGTTCTCATTTATTTATTTTTCAACAGTCCAAGTTGTTTTGCCTTTTTATCTCATTTAATTATGTCTCTTTATATTGCTATAATTAAATTTTTACCTTTAATAGGTTTTTAAAAAATATTTTTTTGTCTTTTTTTTCCATATAAAGTATGTCAGTGTGCAACCCAACGATGGTTTTGGTATAATTCTGCCACTGGAAACTCTGAATTTGGATGTTTTGTTCCAACCTCATGCGGCCAAAGAATATAACTTTCAGCTGGTGTGTAAGACTCTAATTAACAGGTAATGTATCTTGTTAAATTTGGGTTCTGTTGTGTCTGCTACGTGAACTGGCAGAGCGCCATAATACAAATTTGCCTTGGCAATTCACGCAGTCATTGAAAGTAACAACTTTATCTTGTTTCAGTCAGTTCACTCTCAAAATGATGTTTGAAAGAAAAGATGTCTATTTCAAAATCGATTCGACCCTCAGACATGTATAGTTTTACTGGTATAATATTTCAACAATCTTTGCTCTAAGTAACTGAAATCATCTACTCTTGCCTTCGTTGTAGTCACCTGCTAAAAACTAATTATGTAATCATTCCTTTCATTATACATGTGAAGATATAAATACATTATATACTAATTCTAAAATGTTAAATACATAAACATGTCTTTCTTTGTGTTTGTCACTATCATCAGATCATTTTTGCATTAGAATTATATCTTTACATTTTTTGGTACCGCAGCATGTTGTCTTTGTCTTTTAAACTCAACTCAAAATTTTACTTGGCTTCATTCTGATCTTCCTAACCTTTGATTCAAAATGAATTTTACCTGATTATTTAATCTAACAATCCTTTATTTATATTTAATGAATTGGTTCTTCTGGTATTTATATGAATTTTTGAGAAAGCTTGCACCTCCACGCCCACAAAAAACGGTGTCAAAAGGATGGATTTTCCCTTGACACCACTATTATTTTAACTACCTTCACTCCTTGGCAATGTTTATTGTTTGAAAAAGTGATGATTAGAATTGTAAAAAAAAAACCCTAACCATATGATGAAAGTGAATTTATACATTTTTTTGTTCTTGAGAATTTACAACAAAAATATTAAACATTATCTATTTATTAGATTGTTTATTTACAAGAAAAATGCTATATTTACAACATTCTAAAAATTTATACAATTAAAACTAATGCAATATTTGTCATTTAAAAAGAAATAAATATGAAAATAATTTTTTATTCAGAAATTTATAAATGTTTGTTAAATTTTTGAAACAACTGTAAGGAAATCCTTATTATTTACCATTTTATAAAGTTTGAATCAATTGGCAATTAGTCATTGTTTTGCTCACCATTTAAATGAACAATATAATTGTTGTACTGTATTGTTCTACAGCACATGATAAGTAATCAACTTCCACCTCTCTTTTATTGCTATAAACTTTATTTCTCTTCTACTTTACATATGCAAATAGGTACAATTCTATTTACCAATCAACTACAATAATAAATAAATAGTGTAAATAAACAATCTAATAAATCGTGTTTAATATTTTTGTTACAAATTCTCAAAAATGTATAAATTCACTTTCAGTTCTAATAAAAATAAATAATAAACATTTTTTTAAAAATAATAAACATTTATGAGGAATGAAGGTAGTTAAAATAATAGTGGTGTCAAGGAAAAAACTGTTCTTTTGACACTCCATTTTTTTTGTAAGTGTGAATGCCCAAGTTTGTCAACTTTTCATTCACATAAACTTAATGCTTTAATTTTATTCAACTCTAGCTCAGTATTTAAACTGAGGAGAAATTGAGCCCTCATAACTTGATGTGTAAATCAGAGCATTATTCAAAACAATTGAATTAAAGATTGTCTTGCAGGGGTCAATATCTTGTGAGAAATGTTTTTGCTCCAGGACATCTTACTCTGTTGTATCAACTGGATTTGATCTAAGATGATTCACAGATGGTTCAGAAAGCAGTGAAAGTAATGATAGACTTTCAGAAGTTGATGAGATATCTTTGGAGAAATTTCTTTGTCATGCATCTTCCTATTTTGATATGCAAGAAGAAAAGCAAACATGTATAAATGGTAGGGAGTTGAAAACAATTGTAATTGTGTATCAGAACAAAACAGGCCAGAGTGATTTGTTAAGTTCATCAAACAGTCATACTATCATATCAGGATAAGTCTGTAAGTACCAATTTCAAAGAATTGGAATTGGTCATCAAAAAAAGAAGTATTCAAAAATGAAGAAAAAAATTTTCAAGTAGATGTAGCAAGCTTGAGTGACTTTTTATTCAAGAGAAGGTGGTGGATTTCCTTATAAAATGAGTTCCACCTTCCAAAATTCTTCAAAGTGGATTTTGTAACTTTTAACCCTAGAACACCAATTAAAGTTACACCACAACTAACCATGGGTATATCATACCCGATTTTGAAAATATCAAAAAAAATATTAAATATAAATCTTTATTTGAAATATTTTACATGCAGGCACTTCAAACTTTGTACTTTGAGTTAACATTAATAGGAACTGAAAAACATATTGTACTGGGTATTATATACTGTGGCGGACATGAGACAAAACCTGGGACGAGCACAACTGGTCGCGACTTGCCTTGTCCCCGCCAAAAAAGAGCCCGTATTTGCTTAGCATGTAAAGCTACTGCAGTTGAAATGAGGGAGAGAAAAAAGCACTTACCACTCTGCCGTAATCCATCCCCGGCCAGATAACGTAAAAGAATGAGGGGGGGACTGGCATCGCGTTTTTATGCAATAACGATGCAATGCATTATGGGACATGGACGCAATGAATTATGGGATCACATGAAGACGCAAGGGATTATGGGTACATGAACAACTATAAAAACAACTACTTTTTTCCGAGTCGGGGAGTTCTTCAAGGGACGTTCACGGTTGACGGCAAGAACGGGCAGTTAGTGTGATTTGGAGACAGAACTCATGAAGGAATGGCTCATGGTTGAAATACCAGCTGGGAGAGCTTGAATTTACTCGCTGGTTACTGTTTTCTTCATTCGCCTCATATACCCATGGTTAGTATTCTAGGGTTAAGAAGCAAGCTAAAAAAAAATCAGAAGACACTCTGTCACTCATTTCCTCTTTTTCTTTTACTTCATACATATAATGTTATAAAGGAAATGGTCGTTAAGAAAACTGTGTAGCACTGGAGCTCCAACTTAGACTAAAATAATAAGAACATAATTCTAAAAAAGAAATAATAGAAAAAATAAATTTAACATTATGTAAGTCTAGAAAGGTAAGTAAAAAATATTTTGAAAATTAAAAAATATACACAAAAAAACAAAAAAAACGTGTGGATAGAAAATCTAAAAAAAAAATATAGTAATGATAATAATTATCATGGGAAATTAAAGTAAATTCATTTTAAAGAACTTTACAATGCATATGATTGTCAGAGATGTTTAGAATATTCTGAATTCTGGATAATGTTATCTATTTGCATCTCAAGGTGTATTGAAGTTATCTGCCAACATGAGCAACGATAAGTAAGCTCTTTTGCAAACAGCATGAATATTACACAATTCACATGTGATATCAGTCTGCATGCAGAGATTACAGAGTTCTCCTTGTTCTCGTTGTAGATGGGGAACAATACCCAAATGCTTCAGCAGAAATGATACAGGATTACTAAAGTCAGAAGAAATCAATTATCATGCCCTAAACACGTGAAACATATTAAGGGATATGTCTTCTTCCGTTTGCAAGAGAGACTAATTTTGGATTTCTATTGTTAAGATGAATAGTAAATGATAAGTACAGTTCATGAAAGCTTGTACCACTGCCATTGATAATGAAGAAATCTGTATTTTGCCTAGTGGAAGGTCGTTGTGCCATTATGAATTTTGATTCCTGATCATTCAGAGTATCAGATACCAAAATTCCTTACTAATCTTTTGTATTCTTTACCTTAACCAAGACAAAGTTCAAATGTGTCCAGTAGTCTCTCAATTTCTTTTTTCAGACATTTTAGTTGGATGCTAATTCTGGCATCTCTTTTATGAAGTTATAGTTTTGACCTTTGATTTTAAAACTCAATTTGTTCAAGGGTAGATAAGCATCCTGGGTAAGATGATAAACTACGTCCAACAGCAAGGCCTATGATCAGGAGGTTTTGAGTTGTAAATTTTATATGACAGTCCCACATGTTTCTGAATTCAATCCAAAGCAAAACTAGTTACTCTCAACACTCAAGACTATTTACATTGCTTCATAAAGTCTACATTAGTTTCAATACTCAAATATAAGGCTTGGAGAATTTAACATTCACAAGTCATATTGAAGGTAAGAGAATTAGTAGAAAATAGCGAGTCACCTGATTAATGAGTTTTTGTGAACAGATGACAGGACTGGGATAAAGAAATTGAAAGTTGTGGTGAGCCATGATTGCCTATGTCCTGTAAGAGCTTGGTGGATAAAAAGAAGAAATAGTTGATTACAAATGGAATTTTATAAGAATACAACTTCCAGTTCACTATGAGATATTCATAATATGCCAAAAATTAGATGAATACAAATAACCAATCACAATGGCTTGGGACTTTATGCTAGCATAACCATCGACAGATTTCAAAAAGTTTCAATCACTAATAAGGTTTGGGTCAACTAGAAGTATGTCTTTTAGGCATTTCCCAACAAAGTTGCATGCTGAGATCATCACGTGCAGTGGGATAAATGCCTGATATAGCAAAGTGGATACCCTTATTAACATATGAAATTTAATGAAAAAATTTAATCTAAATATTCATGATCTGGAGTACTTAAATCAATAGTAATATGAAACAAAAAAATCTATTGACACATGTTTCGGCTGCTGTACCATTCAGCCTTCCTCAGGTGTTTATTGAGCCAATTAATCATCATCAGAGATTTTTTATTGAGTGATTGATTCATTTTTTACGGCTTCTCAAATCTTTGAAGGTTATTTAAAGCATGAAAATATGTTTAGATTGGAAGAATTTGGCAGAGGGGGGGGGAAGAAATAATGATTTAGTAATACAAGTTTTACTAATTAACCCATAGCTGGAAGGAAAAGAAGTGGATTCATACGTTTTACAATGGTATTTCTGTGTAAGTGAATATAACAAACCAAATGGGAATTGGAACATGGTTATCCAATTAACAAGTTCAAGCAGTTATCCATTAGACCATATAAAATAATATAATCCATTAATGGATCCATTATAAAAGTTCAGCATTTATAATAAGTAAATACCTCAGTGTATAGATCAGTTTTATTTTTTTAATCATTTCTTTTCAAGCAAGGCAATAAAGCCACTATGATGCAAGGGTTATTGAATATGATATAAAAAAACGCTATTAAGGAGCAAGAACAACAAAAGAACAGGAATTAAGAATACAAAAATTATGACTGACATTGCATTTAAATTTTTGAAGATCAAAGTTTACCAGAAAGCAAGAAGCCAGAAGAATGTTCCACAAGTGTGAGAGAGAAGAAACTGTTAGCATAGAACTTTGGTTATATGTAACCATTTCAACTGCAAAATGATAAGAACTTGTCACCAATCTAGTAGTACACTAAAATTAGATCAATGACCATGAAAGTATTTATAGAAAAAGCACAGGGAAACTAGATTATGGTGGTAGGAAAGTGACTGAAGTTGAGATAACAGGTCTGGACTAATAACATTGAAGATTTGCCTTTGTATTTTATCAAAAATATTTAAATACATAGCAGAAGCACCAGACCAGATGTGGCAGCAATATTCAAAGCCTGGATGAATAGTAGACCTCACAGTGAACCATCTTTCTTAGCAGCAGACCTAGCAATATAATCTTTCCACTTCATGTCAGCAAAAAACATGACTTATAACAAATTTATTATAGAAGTGGAAACAGTAGTTTTGCATAATACCACAAATTGCTACAAACCAAAACATTAGCCTAAAAACTTGTGTCAGAATCACAACAAAGAACTGTACCAAATAACAGAAACCACATCAGTTAAGGACTTTCAAAAGCAGCAACAACTAAAATGGATATCATGTGTAACTTGAAGAGAAAATGATGACATAATAAAAATTTTGACATTAACACTACTTCAAATAAAGGGTTAGGAAGGAAACCCCCATCAATACTAAGAGAGCAATAATAGTGAACTCGAGAAAGCTACTTTCCTGAAAAATTGTTTTATGAGAAGAATTTTAATCAAAAGTAGCACTGGCTGCTTGGTCAATGACTGCTGAATGTTTCCACACAATCAGCTTATATTACCATTACCTTTAGAGAGGAGGAGAAGAACAGATGTTACATATTGATAACATCTTGATGGCCAGAGAAAAAGCATAACTAACTGGCTGCTTAGTCAATGAATGTCAAATGTTTCCACATAAGGAAATAGTTAATATTACCATCCCAGAAATTCAGACAGAAAATACAAAAAATACTAAAGAGATTTAAGAAAGCATTAAAGAAGATTGTTTTGTTTCTTGCTGCCGACTATGGATTTCATGAATGTGATCATCTGCCCAAATATTTCCCAGTTGTCCATGTTTGATGCACGTTTCTTGAATTGTTAATCAAAATCTACCACTGCTGTCAGATGGTTTCTCCTACTGTCAAATCCTTTTATAAATAATGAGTTTTTGATAAAAATTTCTCAACCCAATCAAGAAGCCCTTACAAAAAAAAAAAAGTGTTTGGTCATTTGTTCAGATCTTGGTAGATGACTTCGATGAATAATTTTCAACACCTCTTTATATAACATTGAGTTACCCAGAAAGTTATTTGATTTAGAAGAAGAGATGATTGTTGCCTTTTTTGCCTCTTGATGCTTGCAATACAGTCTCCAAAAATCTGTACAAATCTTTCTTGTGCATGAGTCCGATTACTGTTTCTTCAAAATTGTGCCAAAGAAAGTCTTCCCTCTAAAAGGACTTCATGTTCTCTGCATTATTTATCAAGAAAGAATATCAGGATTGGGGGTGACTTTTGTAGACCTCGAAATTTCGTAATTTTTGGGGGTGCTTTGATAACCAGTCTCAACTAATTTTTTAACCCAATAAAAAGATGCTACTTTTGATGATGGGTTTTCCTTATAGGTGAAAAAGATAGTTGTGCATTGCAAGTTGTGGATATGGATTTTTGACAACTTTTTGATTTACGCATGTGGCTTTTTTGTCTTTGGACTTAACTGATCTGTGACCTTTGGAATTACTTGAATTGACTGATCTTTGACCTTTAAAATTACAGCCCTGGATTTAGATTTTGGATCTGATCCTCCCTAATGCTATTTCTCACAAAAACATAGAAGAAAATTTGGGAAATTTTTACTTTGATATGTTTTGCCGATAAAACAGAATCATCAGAAATAGAATTTTATTTCACAAGAACAAAATCTAAATTTGTGAGATGAAACATGATTCATTTTAAACGGCTGAACACTTGACTTTTACTTAATTTTATCATTATAGGAATTCAATTTTAACTGTAGTTTTCTTATTTATCTATATATGTATTTTTTATTTATACTTTCTTTATTTTTTATTCTTCAAAATTTATGCATCCTGCATTATTTCAGTTCTAATATAAGAACAGGTAAGCAGCTAAAATAGAACAGTTGTATATTAATCATAAGTGATACATACAAGGTAACCAAAAAAGTCCTTGCTGTTTTTGATTTATTAGGAAAAAAAAAGTTATACAGCAACTTTGACATACTGTTAGTCCTCAAAATAGTCTCAATCGGCATCCAAAACGTTTTGCCAACATGGCTCCAGCTAAGATAATGAAAGAAATTTTAAGATCTTCCTTAGATTAAAAAAACATGATATACTCAAAATTTTTCTTATTTTCTTTCATTTTCTGTATTAAACAAAAAATGCCTGTTTTGACACGTGTTTGACACGTCTATGCACTGATATAACAGATGTCATATGTCGAAAGGCAATCATTTTAAATGAAGTTAAAATTAAACACTTCTCGTGCCATCATGCCAAAAACACAACATTGAACATTTTGAGTAAGCCAAAACTTTTATCAGTACTCTTAAATGGTTTCTCATATCATTTATCTTAAAAAAAAATATTTCACCTAAATAATTTTTTTTGATCTGAAGTTATTAAGTTTTTTTCTGATTTGAAGAAAGTCTATTTGTATGATATTACTTCAAAAAAGAAAAGATTTTGACATTATGCTTTAATCCAAACTTTTATCTGGCGAAATATTAATGAAGGATCAGTAGTGGCAAGAGTAAATGATTGATAAGAACTTTTCAACACATGTAAATAAGAAAGAAATAAGTTTGGAAGAGCTTTTAGAAATGTCTGAAATAGATGAAGCTTGGATGATATATATGTCTATGAGGGCCTGATCTGGCATTTCAAATTGACAGAGATTATAAAGAAAATAGATTTAGCATGTTGGCATTAGAATAAAGAATATTACTACTTTGATATGAAGAGCAGAAAGTATGGTATAAAAATAATGTACATAAATATAAATTCTGTATAAAGGTACCTATCTATATTTCTGTGTGTGTGTATATATATATATATATATATATATACATACCTTAATTATATATATATATATATATATATATATATAATTAAGGTATTCTATATTTACAGGTAAAAGTGGTCAATGTCAGTGTTCAAACGTATATAAATAGAAAAGGGGATACTAAGATGAACACCTTAGCAGCAGCAGTCTGTTACATCCTTGGCCTAAATAAATATTATATTCAAGCTGGAAACAGATAATCAACATTAGGTTTTGTCCTCATTATCCATTTGTGTGTGTATATATATATATATATATATATATATATGTATGTATGTGTATGCATGCATGTATGTGTGTATGTGTATATGGATGTATGTAAATATATATATATAAGCGTGTGTGTATATATATATATGTGCACGTATGCATAAATATATATATATGAATGTGTATGTATATATGTGAATATATATCTATATGTTTGCACATGTGTACGTGTATATAAATGTGTGTGAGAGTATATATAAAAATGTATGTGGGTGTGTGTATATATATATATGTATATATATATAAATGTGTGTATATGTGTGTGTGTCTATATATATCTATATAAATGTATGTGTGTTTATATTTTGTGTGTGAATATATATCTATGCATGTATATATATATATATATATATATATATATATATATATATAATAAATGTGTGTGTATATATATATATATGTGCATGTATATATATTATAAATGTGTATGTATATGTGTAAATACACACACACACACACACACATATATATATATATATATATATTCATACATGTTTCATTAAATAATATAGACAAGTGTTGTCTATTTATTTTATGTAAATTCTTTTCATAACATCTGATAAACATAATAACATTATCATTAAACGAAGAAAGTAAATCACAATATTTTAATCCAATCTAAGCTTTCGGCTTACATAAGCCATTATCAAAGATGACAATTGCAGTACAATATATTAAGCCATACACGGACAATTTCCTCCAGTTGGTCCAGGGTAGTTATATCCTTTATTTTATCGTAGATGTCCTTTTTGTTGCTGTTAAGGCTGTTCAATTTTTCCTTGGCTATTTCAATATATATATATATATATATATATATATATATATATATTTGTATGTGAATATGACCGTCTACTAGGAGAGCTAGCCAATTCCTGTTGCAGACTGCCACTCAGACACATTTTGTTTGTTCAATGCCTGCAGAGCCCAATTTAGTTAGCTCCTGGGAGAGAGTGCATCATTTAGTCTGATCAACAGTATACTCAAACCCTCGATCACAATGTTCTTGCACACACATCAACAAAACCATTTCATCTAGCCAGTTTTGGTCACAAAGTTTGGGTCAACCTGTGGCATAGTTTTTCAGGCACTTTTCAACAATGGCATATTCTGAGATAGCATTCAAAAGTCATCTTTCTGGCAAATTGATGATGGTGAGATTCAAATCAAGGTCTCGTATATGTTTTCACCCCACCAAGCAAGGCGGAAGTGCTACAAGTATGCAGGGTGTTACAGAGAGTGAAAGTGAAAGAAATGACTGTATAGGGGGAACTGAGAAAAGGATAAAAGATGAGCAGTGTTCAAGATAACAGAAGATGGCAATTAACATTGCATTTAAATTTTTGAAGATTGTAGTTATCAGGGAAGCAAGTAAGCTGAGGGGAATTCCACTGTCAGGAAGTGCGAGAAAAGAAACTGTTGGAGTAAAAGTGGTGGTTACATTTAACTATTTTAACAATAAAAGTGTAAGACTTAAATGCCAATCTCATAGCACATTTAAATTCATGTAGTCAGGGCACTAAGTAAAAAGTGACTGGAGTAGAGATGCCAATTCAGGATCATTTAAATTGCAGGTCCTTCTTTGGATTTTGTCAAGAAGCTTGAGATGAATGGCAGGAGCACCAGACCAGATATAGCCCAGAATCTTATGTAGAAGACCAGCATGTCAAACACATTTGTGATATCTAGAGTCACAGCTTGAGCTTCATCGTTATTATCAAGAGCTTCATATACATATTCAGTGATGACTGTAAACATGTCAGTGGTAGACTGGGCAAAAGAGAATCCATATTGTTTGTCAGAGAGTAGGTCATGAGAAGTAAGATTCTAATCCCTTTAGCAGTGATTAAAGCTTCAAATACTTTGCCAAAAAGTAGGAGACTAATAGGGCGATAAATAGAGCAATCAGAAAGTTCTTCAGAGTTCTTAAAAACAGGGACTACAGAGGAGGAATTCTAACAATCTGGAAAACAGGAAGCAGTGAGGCAATTTTTGTAGACTTTGGAGAGAACTGGAGCCAGCTGGGATCTCATCACCTTCATTTGCCTTACCAGTAGAGCCTCATTTCTAAATGGGAAATCAGGTGTGGTTACTCCAGATAAGTTGAGTGTTGAGTTGGAAAAGAATTTCTGAGCAAAGCATTCAGCCTTATCTGCTGTAGATGTCAGGACTCTGAATTAATTGAATAGAGGAAGGATTGAGGATTTGCTGTTGTTCAGCACACTGTTGCAGAGCCACCAATAATTTCTAGAACCAAACTTGCAAGATGCTATGTGTAGTTTCATTCTATCAGCAAACAGTGACTTTGCTTCAGTGAGGACATGCTTGCACTCATTACAAGCAGAGACAGAGAGACATCTGTTGCAATCAGACATGTCACTCTGGTTCAGCCAGAAATGATTCCTGGGCATGCAGGAGAGAACCAAAGAGATTAACATAGCTTAACTTGGTATTTCCTTGCTGGAATTAAAGCATCAATGTTGGCTTTCACTTAGGAGGAGACCTCAGACACACATTTTGAACAAGATGATTAAAAACCTCATTCCAAGTGATGTCACAAAGGAAATCATGGAACAAATCCCAATCTACTCATTGATTATAGATATTCTGTTGGTAGGAAATTCTTGGCTGCTGGTGGAGTGAAAGGAGATGTTTACAGACTTTACCTTGTGATCAGAGTTGCCAAGAGGACAGAGCTGCATAGTACAACAACAGTCAAAGATAGAAGTCAAAAAGAGATTGAGAAGAGAACCACATCCCACTGGGCTACTGGAGAAATGTGTGGGGACATCAACCACTTGTGTGAGAGGTTGAGTCATTGAGGAGATAAGGCTTTGGATGCTAGTGAGGTCAGTGACTGTGTTTAAACCACTTAGCATGGTGGGCATTAAAGTCACTGAATACAAATATGTTTGCAAATGGGTATAAGGAAATGGCCTTGTCTATATTATCAGAAATACTATCTTGAGAGGAAGGGGAATGGTAGAGAAAGAAGAGATAACTGACTGAGTTTAGTAGAGAGAGACGGAGGCACATGTATGAATGGTCTGGAGATTCAAGAGAGAGTTCCTTAGCCAATGGAAGATGTTCACAGACATAAACTCCCAGACCATGCATGTGGACTTAAGAGTCCTTTCTAAGGTGAGGAACGTATCTAGAAATGGAGAAATCAGAGATGGGGATTGAAGAGTTAACATTAGATTTGTAATGAGCTAGGATGCCTGGAGACTTTTCAAAGAGGAAGATTCCACACTGCAGAAGTTGCTACGAATACCAGGAATGTTAGAGAAAGAAAGGTTAAGGAGTTTAGGTGTTTTTTGTTGTGCTGGTTTAGGTTTGTATCTTTGGTTGTTTATGGTCATGATGTGTTATATTGTTGAGGAAAGGCCAAGGATAATAGTAAGGGTCAGTCATCTAATGTAACATGTGCAGGAAGGGAACCGGCATAGACTGCAACATCATGTGGCCTTGAGGTTGCCTACCAGAGGTGCTTGCAGGGACTCTCCTTCATGCGCAATTTGGCACTGCAAGGACCCCGATATTATGCAACTGTTGATTAGAGCAGCTTCTCAAGATGCTACACAAGAGTTTGGTCTCCTAACTACCAGTCAGGAACAGCAACCAGAAAAATGCCAACCTGGTAACCTCAGTATGAAGAGACATTGCCACCATCCATGCATATCACAAAGAAATCATGACAGCACCAATATTAAGGCCTGAGAAAAGGAAAGGAACCCCGTACTAAACAGGAAACAAGGGATGAGCCTCTACTCCTGTTCAAGCGAAGGGGGAGGAGTATGGACTGGGCGATATATATATATATATATATATATAATAAAAGTAAGGAGTGTCTGATGTACAATATAAAAAATATGTAAACAGAGCCAATATAAAAAAAAGTACAGAAAATATGGAATTCTTTATTGAAAATGATGTGTCCCCGGAAAGGGATATATTTAATTGAAGTAGCTAAGTGGTTTTGGTTACTGTACACGATAGCAGTAATCGACTGGTACTCATCGTAGTCGCAGCTTGTAGATGTAGACCAATAGAATAGCCAATGGTGTAGTCCAATGGGTGTCGTACTTACACGTTTGTCTGTATTTATGACGGACACCAGCCAATCATATTCCAGTGAGGGCGAACTCAGGTGTATGCATATTCCATTATATCAAAAAGTCAGCCAAATACACATCGAACAGAGCAGGGCTCAGACAGGGCTCCCTGGTGAACAGATCCTGAAAGTAGTCAGGAAAAACCTTTCATATGCCCGCATTTGTAATCACTGTCCACTTATCTGGCAATGTGATGCACACGATATGCCTATTGCATACATTTCTAACTTCCTCTACACACATTTCAGTGGCCATATTCGTTGCCTCAGGAACCCTAACTAGCCTTAACTACAAGTGCTTGATACTTCTCGATAAGCAAGGAGGCCAACTGATCAACTTTTGCTCCGCATGCTGTTTGTGCTGCTAACCTAATTAGATTGAGTCGATGACTAAAATCAGCAGCAAACGGCCTAACTTTAGAATCCTACCACTTATTCCCATCAGTTCCCGCTGTAGCATTAATATCAGCTGGTCCTGGAAATCTCGCTCACCAAATAATGATACGTTCAATGTGTAGTAGCCAGCTACGATAACTTTAGGTTTATCTATGTTTACATGAACCTGGACGAGCCTATAATCCGAGTAAACTATAGAATGACAACTTGGACAACCTAAGAGTTCTACATCGACTCTCTTAACTAGAACTCAGTCGAGGTAGCTTGAACGCACAACCGAAGCTGAGCTGCCCCTATTAGTCTACACTATCTCCCAGGATGGTCATTACACCAGCCAATCATATTCCAATGAGGGGGATCTCAGGTGTATGCATATTCCATTATATCAGAAAATATTACAATTGAGTATCTTTTCTGTTGAGCTGCCTGAACATTGTGAGACAGCCAACTCACGAAATGGGAGTCCACATGAAACTTTAATTCATGAAAAGGCAGGAATATCACAGTATCATTATATATGCGTGTGTGTGTGTGTGTGTGTAGAAACACACAGTAAAGTGCTCAGCCTGTCCATACTCCTGGGTATGACAAGAAACTAGATTTGTCAGCAAGGCCTCTGCTCTGCCAATCAGAGGTTTTGAGGAGCATGGAACCATTACTTACTTGCTTTTGTTTCCATAACCACCGTGAACTATAGTGGTAGCATCTGTTAGGGTCCTAGCTCTAGGCAAATAGTAAACTCAAAAACGAAAACACTAGGAAACTATAAAAATAGATTTTTATAGTAAAAATACCAGCAATAGTTTTTGTAAAAATTGTCAACAATACATTTTTGTAGTGAAATTACCAGCAATATATATTAAAAAAAAATTGACCAGCTATACGTTTTTAAAAAAAAATAACCAGTAATCCTTAAAAAACACTAATCAATACATTTTTATAGTAAAATGACCAACAGTTAAATCTGAAAATATGGCATTCTCTTTAATTAATTATAGAGGTTGAATTCTCCTATTTAGATTTCAGCATTAAATAACCCATAGAGGTGTTGATATACCACTAAATAATGACAACAAAACCAAACAGTCAATCAGTATTTCAATGACCGAACGTTAGACATATTTTGTGGAAGGGTTAAAGAAATTTGTCTCATGTATAGTCTTGCTGGAGATGAGTATGTGGAATATCGTAGGTATTTCCTAGCTGGGGTCGTTCTTGTATTTCAGTACGGCTCTATGTGTGCATTGTTGATTTCACATATACCTATATAAATATAATATAAAACTAGATGATTTGAATATGACTGATAAGGCAAGTTTTGTATGTTTTTATATTATTTTTCTTACAAGAATTCTAAAATTCTATATCTCTGTCCTGTGGGAATAAGTATTATCCAAGAACCAAGTTCAAAGCTTTGTAACATTTCTCAAGAACATAAGTTCTGGAAAGTTCAGTTATGTTATTGTTTGCTAATATATTGAAGTGTTTAATCTTTAAAATTTTTTTTTTAAAACCCTGTGCTTCATTGTAATGTCAAAGTTAAAAATTTGAAAACCTTTGGGATTTTCAAAATTCCCATAACTAGATCATGACAAAGATATCATGCATGTGCAACAATCCTGAACTTTATATATATATATATATATATATATATATATATATATATATAATAACGGAGCTAAAGTGAACAAATTGAAGCCACTTGGCACAGATTGACCTTGAACTCAGTCATACATATGCACTTTTATTGTTTATAGCTGAGCTTGGAGGGAAATATATGTGTGTGTGTGTGTGCGCATATATATATATATATATATATATAATAATAATAATAATGGACTCTCCTGTTGGTTTCGACGTATGAGGACCTGACATCTTATTGATTCAGTTATGAAATTTTGTGTGATAATCTTCAGTGGCATTTAAGACCTGCTAGTGATTTACAAAAGAGGCCACATATGGAGCAAGTGTGAGGATTATGAGATGAGATCACTGCTAGATTGGCTGACCTTTTAGATCTTGCTCTAGCTTCTTGAAGATGATTCAGACAAACAGACTGAAAATTGCTGTGTCCACTAAAACACATTGATTTCCATTCTACCCACTCCAAGGCTAAGCACTCAAGGGTGTTATGTGGTATATTGACTGCTGACAAGTATAAGTATATATATATATATATATATATATATATATATATATAAAATGTGTGTGTGTGTGTGTATATATGTATGTGTGAACATAGATACATACATACATATATATATCTATATTGAACTATATATATATGCCTGTCTACTAGGAGAGCTAGCCAATTCCTGTTGCAGACACCCGCTCAGACACATTTTTGTTTGTTCAATGCCTGCAGAGCCCAATTTAGTTAGCTCCTGGGGGAGAGTGCATCATTTAGTCTGATTAACAGTTTTCTCAAACCCTTGGTCACAATGTTCTCGCACACACATCAACAAAATTATTTCATCTAGCCAGTTTTGGTCACAAAGTTTGGGTCAACCTGTGGCATAGTTTTTCAGGCACTTTCCAACAATGGCATATACTGAGATAGCATTCAAAAGTCATCTTTCTGGCAAATTGATCATGGTGAGATTCAAATCAAGGTCTCATGGTGAGAAGGTTAACATTCTAGCTATTCAGTCACATGCCCATACATACATATACACACCCACTTGTGTGTATCTATCTCTCTCTCTCTCTCTCTCTCTATATATATATATATATATATATATATATATATAAAGAGAGTGAGAATAGAGTGTGTCCATCTCACCAAACTACAGAGGTTCTATCAATGACCATGGCTCATGAAGTAGTTTTGGGGCAAGGACAAATTCCCCAGGTCTAACAACCACCATATTCCCTAGATTTTGCCCCTTGTAAGTTTTCTTCAAAAATAAAATCTAACTTGAAAGAAAGATGATTTCACAATGTTGAGGAAATCCAAGAGAATGTGACAAGGCCAGCTGCTTACTATCTTAAAAAAATGAGTTTCAGGAATGCTTCCATCAATAGAAACAACACTGGATAAAGTGTGGGAATTCAGAAGGAGACTACTTTGAAGATTAAATGGCAAATTGGTATGTGGTGTTGTTTTCTCTGATGCTAGTTATTAGTCAGACCTTCTGTGTGTGTATGTGTATATATATATATATATATATATATATATATATACACAAACACAGACACATATATGTTTCATTAAAAATGACTGACAAGGTGCTGCATTTAGGATTTTATTTAATTTTTCCTGTTGTCTGATAATTTTTATTCTTTTCAAGACAATTTTTCAGAAAGCACTCAGACAGTAAAAAAACATTTGGACTGTTTCTACATAATTTATATCTTGAAAAGAAGAAAATTATAAGAATACAAGAAGGATTATGAAAAAAATCTTAACTTCATTACCTTGTCAGACAGTTTTAGTGAAACTTGTGTAAAAGAGGGATTGCTGCCCAAATACACAATTTTATATATATATATATATATATATATATACATATATATACACATACATACATACATACATACAGGATCCGATGGATAAATTGTCTCTAAATTACCCAAAAATGAAATTAACACTGACGTCTCATTTTAACAGATATATTTACCAAAATTACACAAAAATATCTTGAAATACTAAAGAGTAAATTTAGTCAATAAAATCACCATAGACTTCAACCACAGCCTCCAAATGACTTCAGGATCTCCTGCAACTTTCTGGACAGTCTCTTTGTTTAAGTGGTGAATGATGCCATAATATTTTCCTTCAGTTCATCTTTGGTAATATAAGAAATTTTGTTGGTCTCTTGCTCCACTGCACCCCACACATAATCAAGGGGGGGGGTTGCAGTTTGTGGAGTTAAGTGGCCAGATGTAAGGGGTGGTGTGGTCACAGAAATTGTATGACAGACATGACTGAGTTTGCCTGCTTATGTGGCATGGTCCTGTTGCAAGACCCTATGTCTTGCAGCAGCCACCTTTTTTGCTCAGAGCAGCACTACCTCCTTAAGGCACTTTATATAGGCTTCTATGTTGATTTTTAAGGCTCTCACCAACAAATTTTGGAGTTCTTTTCTTATTAGAATGACCAAAGTGAGTTTCCCAAGCTGCCTTACCTTCGTGATCACCATTAGACCCATCTAACTCTTTCCAAATCCTTTGCATTGTCGTCAAATTCAGACCAAAACTTTATCTAATGTTCATATTAGAGCTTTCAGTGCAAACACCAAGTAGTACAGCATGTTGTTTCTAAAATTCTGTTGAAGTGAATTATGTCATGCTGCTGTTTTTCTCACAAATGGTGCCCAACTGATCCTACTATATTGTGCAGTTGACAAAATCAAAAACAAACAATGCGCTTGCTCAAAATTAAAAATATAAAATGCTGACAATTCACCCATAGCACCAAGCACTCAAACAGTTTTTGAAAACTGGACCCTGAATGGACAATTTTTGTCCATACCTAATATAAAATGTAATATAAAAAATAATGTCTGTCTATATTTCTGAGATGAGGTATTATGTACATTATTTACATTATTTGGACTATTGTCCTCCTCTTTGTTGTCATATTTATCACAATGTTTCCGCCGTTGTATGCTCGGCCTTCTTCAGGTGGTTGGAATGTCGAACTGAACCCTTTATTTCGCTCACCGGTGTAGACTGTTCTAGTTCCATGTGCCATGTTTGATAGATGTCAGTTATCAGTTATCTCCTGTTAATTTCCCTCTGAAAGTTCTCCACTGCCTTAATTGGGTATTGAACTCACACTCATTGGGTCCTGTCACTGGATCTAACCAACGCCTTTATCCACTGTGCCATGTGTCCTCATGGATACCTGATAACTGACATCCATCAAACATGGCACATGGAACTAGAACAGTCTACCCCGGTGAGTGAAATAAAGGGTTCAGTTCGACATTCCAACCACCTGAAGAAGGCCGGAGCGTACAACGGCTGAAACGTTGTGATAAATATGGCGACAAAGATGAGGACAATAGTCCGAATAATGTGAATAATATAAAAAATAATTTATAATATTACATATATTATCAGTTAATTGGTTTTTAAGCCAGTGCTTCTTCTTACTATAAATGTTTTAGTTAGAAGTTACACAAGTTGGAGTAGATGTCTCTGTTTTTTGAACAATGAAATTAATGTCCAGCAGCTGAGAGGTTGAAATAAATAACGATGAATACTGTCAGATTAAAAGTTCAGTAACTGCTGAAGAATTTGTTTGCAGAGTACAAAAATAAATTTAGCAGATATAAACTCTGAAAGATCCCAACAAAAGATGGGCATTTTCTTAAGTCGACTACTATGACTTCATGTTTTTCTAGGATGGCTTCCTGTGACTCAGTGGTAAAGCAAACTTGGCTTGTAAAAGTTTACCATGATTAAAAAAGGAAATATATGGCAGAGGCACGTTTTCTGGAATAATACTTTCAATCTCTTAACAAGTAAAAATTAATTTCAGAGTTTAAAAAAAATGGACATTTACTCAAATAGGAGTACCTACTGAATATAATGTTCATAATAATAAGGATACATTTGGTGTCAGAATTATTTCTTCCATTATGATTGAATATTTGTATATTTTCTTAAGTAATACAAATATTTGCTGGTACCCATAGAATATGCG
This sequence comes from Acanthosepion pharaonis, assembly GCA_903632075.3. Lineage (NCBI taxonomy): Eukaryota > Metazoa > Mollusca > Cephalopoda > Sepiida > Sepiidae > Acanthosepion > Acanthosepion pharaonis. The sequence continues at coordinate 253,904 of CAHIKZ030001846.1, forward strand.
ATTTATAATTTATTTTTTTTATTCTTTGTTTTGAATAATTCCAATTTTAGAGAAAATGAAAACAAGAAAGACACTTGCACTTAACATCTGGAAGAGATAGTTAAAATCTCTGGGACACATAATGAGGAAAGAGGGATTGGAAAATCTGATACTCACAGGTCAGATTGAAGGCAAGAGGAAAGCAGTGCATAAACTACTTACTGAGCTTAAGTTGATAGTGGAACAAGGTTTAGGATAAATAACAAAAATACAAAATTTATTAAGAGCTATAAGGGACAGGAAATTGTGGAGAGCCATGACTGCCTATGCCCTAAATGACAAGAAGAAGAAATAATTATTGGAGATCAGCTTTAAGAAAATGAATGAAATAATTATACAGTGTATTTCCTAGACTTCTCAAAGACTTAGTTTTCTCTTTTCTTAAAAGAACTTGCAGTATCACTGATTGATATTAACAATGTTTGGATAACATGATGATTAAAAATAAAAAGGAGAATTGAAATGTTATGGGATATCAGTCCTCCTATATGACAGTGAATGCTAGGCAATCTCCTCACAGATGAAGAAACAGAAATGTGGTTCTACAGAAGGATGCTGAGGATACCATGAATTGAACATGTGAGCAACGACAAAGTTTTAGAGAAAAAGAAAACAAAAGGGATGCTTGTACTTATTAGGAAGAGACAGTTTAAATTTCTAGGGTACATAATGAGAAAAGAGGGCTTGGAAAATCTGATAATCACAGGAGAGATTGAAGGCAAGAGGTAGAGAAAAGCAATTTATAAACTACTTTCTGAGCTTGAGTAAATCAATGTCAGAACAAAAAGACAAACTTTATAAAGAGTTACAAAGGACAGGAAATTGTGGAGATCCATGACTGCCTATGTCCTGAAGGACAAGAAATGATTGGGGATCAGTTTTAAGAAAATGAATACAATAATTATCATACAGTGTATTTCCTAGGCTTCTCAAAGACTTAGTTTTCTCTTTCCTTAAAAAGAATTTGCTGAGATGGGAAAAGAAGACTAGCAAACTTAAATAAATGAATGGCAGAACAGGTATTAGGAGAGATAGCAAAAATGCAAAATTTATTAAAAGCTACAAAGGACAGGAAATTGTGAAGTCATATTTGCCAACGTCCCAAAGGGACACGGCACATGAAAGAAGAGCCTTGTACTCATAAATTCTGTTATAATCAAGTGTGTGTATGTGGACTCTGGAACTACTGTGTCTTTCTTTGAATAGTCTGGTTAAGTGTGATACTTATTAGATTCACTCTGACAAACTGATCAAAGGCAGGTGTCCACGTTCGTTTGCTAAATCAATTACCATTATCACTAGTTAAATTAAAGTCAAGAGGTAAGTAACACTCATTCTGATTCCCAAAGTGACCAGAATACTAAGAGAAGTCCCTAAACCCAATTGTACCTGGACATCTTCTGATGTTAATTAAAAATGACAGGACTTAGATCCCAGTAATAAATAGAATGTTAAGCTCTAAATGAGGCAACTCAGGTGGACTTAAACCGAATATCCTATACTGTAAAAATTGTTGATTTATTTGACTGAGTTTTTCATTGTATTTTTTTAAGCAATTAATACATTATTTTTTATTATTACTATAAACATTATCTTTTGTAGACATACATATTTGAGTAATGCACTTTTTCTTTTAAACTGGGCAATTTTTGTTTCTTATTAAGTACAAAAATGAAATCTCTTGTTCATATACAAGAAAAATACTTAATATGTCAATTATTTTTAATGAAACATGAACGCATATACCCAATTATGTATGTGTCTATATATATATATATATATATATTATAAATTAATTGATTTAAAATATGTTTTTTTCCGCTACACAGTTTTAACCATGTTTCAAAAATGGAAACTAAAAGCCACGAATTTAATTTTGCAATTAAATTAAAGACATTAGTTCCATTTCATCCTCAATCGAATTTTGGAGTAACTTTTAAAATTACTGGGTTTTAAAGACACAGCTAAAATCACGTTTCCATAAATCTACTTCAACTGTACTAGGGGTGTCTGGGTTTTCCTTACGTCTGCATCATTGTATCGGTTATTAGCTACATTTTGTTAAGGGGTAGGGATGTATTTTGCAATGAAAACTGACATCCGTTGAATGCATCTCGTCTGGATTTTTGAAAAATTTATTGTTAACGGCAAAAAAATTTCTTACGGCATTTTTTTCTATTTGTAAATTTAAAGATTTTCACGGGTGTTCAGATTAGAATACTTTTTATTTAACTACGATTTGAAATATTCTCATTTTTAATTTTTATTATACTATATTTTTTTAAGAACAGTTAAATGTATTAGAATCCCTTATAGTATGTAGGATTATTTTTACATCAAGTATAAGTATGTATATTAGGTTACATATTTTATTTATTTATTTTTTTTTTATATTATTTAAGTAAAATTTATGACAATGACGTCAAAAATAGTTACTTAATTTCACTGATTTAGTAAACTTTTATTTTTTATATATATATAAACCTAGTAATATATTGTTTCTCATTTAAGTACAAAGGACATGGGTCATTCATAAGCTTACATCTTCTGGCATTTCATATTAATTTTATTTTACTATAGGTGTTTTATTGGATTATTTTAAGTGTAGTACTAAGTAAAAAGAAGTTTAGGTTAGAAATCATTTTATTTAACTACAATTTTAATTACAACTTTAAAATATTTTCATTGTTAGTTTTAATAGACTATATTACTTTATAACAGAAGGAAATGTATTTGAAATTACTTGTAGTAAGTAAAATTATTTTTCCATATCAAAGTATATGTATATTACGATTTTTAAACTTTTATATTTAAATATTATTTAATTAATATTTATGGCACTTACTGCAAAAATAGCTAATTCATTTTTCAGATTTAGTAAACTTTATTTATTAATTAATTTATTTATTTATTTTAAATATATATAAACTCTGTAATAAAGTTTCATATGTATGTACAAAGGACATGGGTCGTTTTAATTGCAAAATTAAATTTCTGGCTTTTAGCTTCCATTTTTGAAACATGGTTAAAACTGTGTAGCGGAAAAAAACATATTTTAAATCAGTTAATTTATAATATTAATGCTCTGTAAATTTACATCGAGCACTATTTTGTAAAAATAAAAACACCTATCAGAACACCGGATTATATATCTTACTGTTCTTTCTTTTTATTTATATACATATATATATATATATAATTTAATTTAAAGAAAAACAGACCTCTTTAGGGCTCCATGACTTATAATTTATTTCACCAGAGAATTAAATTTTCCTCTGGATCTTCAGACTTCACTTTCAAAGGTGAAAAGAAAAAATGAATTTAAAATTTATACTCTGGAAGGGCAGTATTAAGCTTATATAAGGTGACATAGAGGATGGTGAAGAATAGTGTGAGAGACATGATCAAGTTTAGAGAGAGAAGGAAGAGTTTTAAAATTTGTTTTTATTACAATACTTAATATTGAGGAGGAGGGGGTAATGATCAGACATTGACCTATTTAATCGATCAACTTAACAGAAACAATATGGGAAAAAGAGAATAAATATATATATATATATATATATATATAGGCATGTGGCTAAGTGGTTTGAACATTCACTTCATGACAATGAGACCCAAGTTTGACTCTCACCATGGTCGATTTGTCAGGAAGAAGATTTCCTGATGTTATTGGAATACATCGAGGTGCAGCACCTTTGGAAAGTGCCTGAAAACTACATCACATGTTGACCCAAGCCTTGTGAGTGAAAATGGGTACACAGAACCCTTGGGAACTGTCGATAACTGTGCTAGCACAAAGCAACAAGTCATTGCGGCCGAGGGCTTGAGCGTGCTGGCCTTGTTCAAATTGTTGATCACACTAGATAGCACTCTCTCTCCCAGAAACTGTAACTAAGGTCTGCTCAGCATAGTTGCAGTATGGTGGGCTCTGCAATAGGGATTGGCTCGCCACCCTGGTAGATGGTTAACCTTGAATATGAGTGGCCAGCTATTATTTTTGTTTTATATGTAGACATGGTAGAATAATGGATAGCAGTGCAGATCGAGAAATTGAAGAGCCGAATTCAAATTCATTACATTCACTTACATGCTAATAACCTTGGGAAAGGTATGAATTCATCTCTACTCTCCTCAGATACGAGAAAATAGCAGCACAGACTGAGTCCTATAGCCTTGGTTGGCAACCTGTTAAAGAGAAAGACAACTCTGAATTCAAAACTTGTGGAAGGTCTTGAACACTTTCTGCCATACTTTGCATCTGTTCTCTGTATTTGGTGCTTCTAAAAAGTGTGGTTTGTTCTGTATGCGCCTTCACCAATATGTACAAGTTGTCTGACTATTGGTTCTAAGAACTGACCTACTTGACCCTTATATGTTGAAAATGACAGGAGCGTCCAGTATATATGTATATGCAACTATATATATATATATATATAAATAAAAAGAAAGAACAGTAAGATATATAATCCGGTGTTCTTATAGGTATTTTTATTTTTACAAAATAGTGCTCGATGTAAATTTACAGAGCATTAATATTATAAATTAATTGATTTAAAATATGGTTTTTTCCGCTACACTGTTCTAACCATGTTTCAAAAATGGAAGCTAAAAGCCACGAATTTAATTACTCCAAAATTCGCTTGAGGATGAAATGGAACTAATGTCTTTAATTTAATTGTAAAATTAAATTTAAATTTGTCAAACCAAGTGACAACATTAATTTATATATATATATATATATATATATATATATATATATATATATATGTGTGTGTGTGTGTGTCAGTTTCGAAGCATAGTAATTAATTTCTGTGTTACAATGGAATCATATTTTTTAAAAAAATAATTATATATATATATATATAATTGATTTTTTTATCCACCATTATTTCTTATTATTAAATGTCATATTTAGTGGGTACACACGTTTGAGTATTTCAGTAGACATCTCTATTTCTAAACAATGAAATTAATGTCAAGCAGTCTAGAAATTGAAAATCTTAATATAGAAAATAATTCCCAGAAGGAATCAAACCTGTATTCACTTTTTTGTCTGGGAAACTAATTTCAACAGACAGTGCTTTACTATTAAGCCTCAAGAAGTTTTTCTATAATACAGTGTTTGCACATTAGTCAAGTTTGTTCAATAGCATCTCCCCTGTTTATATCTAGGTCAGTGATTGTTTGAAGTGTGTCCAATTCTCATATATAAACAAGAGTCACATGCACTCTTTCTTTCTTTTCCAGTATAGGATACACACAGCATGTTGTCACTTGGTTTGACAATTTTCTTTGCTACACGGTCACTGTTTAGGAAACTATCTGGGCCAAGAAAATTTCGTGATTCCTTTATATGGTAAATGATGAGTACCCAAATCTATAAATTTAAATTAAAAGTTTCTTACCAACTGATGTGGAACCAACTGTGGAACAAAGGTATAATGTCATCTATCAGTACATAAATCATTTTGTGGAATATAATGGTTGTGTGTTTAGGCACCATTTAAAATGTCAAGAAAACTTAGAGCTGGTTTACAGCAAACAGTGGCAGAGTCCATCAGCACTTTGTTGATGCATTCAAAACCAAAATTAGAAAACAGGCCAATAACATCCACACATAAGAAAATTACTGAACTAAAAGTTAACCACAAGACAAATCAGATTAAATATGCACAATGACTTCAGCTTTAAATCATACACCAAGTCAAATCAGATCAAATATACACACATTCCTCCTCAGTCTTTTGAACAAGAATCAAGGCTTATCTCTTGTTTCCTGTTTAGGATTAGGTTTCCAGTTCCTTCTAAATTCGTTTATGTTATCTTTCACTCCCAGTAGCCTCTTACATCTTTGTTGTGCCATTGCCTTGTTTTTATGTAAGTGTATAATAATAGCTCTACACGATTAGTCAGGTAAGTCCGAAATTGAGAAGCAAAACTTCTCATGTCATTGATCTCCCAGATTTTTCATATCTATAGTTTCATCTGTAAATGTAAACAAAGCAATAAAATCATCAATAACAAAAAACTAGCAGAATAAAGTATGTTCAGAAGATATTCTTATTTCAAATGCCTGCCAACAGGCTGCACTCATGCATTGTTTTCTGATCCAACACTGATTTTGAATTCAGACTTGTTTACATCTGTCCTCTGCCATTGATGTTCTTTCAATTGCATTTGAATTGTGATTTAGAATACATTTTTGGTCATGGCTTTGAAAAAAAGTCCCAGTGCAAGTGCTAATGCTAAGTGTAAGGCTATATCACTGGAAGATAAGGTGGAAATTAATTATTTTATTCAGAATACTGTATGTATATATCATAAATACTGTAATAGGCAATTGGGAGCGCTTATTTGTGGTTTATAGTGTGGTTATTTCGACTTGTCGCTTTTCAACTTATTTCATTTTTCGACCTGTCGTGACCTCTGGAATCAATTAACAATCTAGAGTGAGGTATACCTGTATTACTTTATTAGCTTAAATGCCACATGCTTTTCAGCTAGCCTATGCAGAGGGCTAACTGAGCCTCCATCCCAAAACTAAAAGAACCTCTGGTCCAGCTTAGAAAACAGCAATTATAATTTTGAAGAAATAACTTTGAATTCCTCTAACTCTGATTCAGGTTGTAAGTCCAATTCTGACCAAATGTCTGATTTGGACTAAAATTCCAAATCACAAACTCTGTGGAATTTCAATTCAGTTGAGTTCTTCAAATCAAACTCTGCAGAACTTCAAAACCTAATGTCACAAAACCTTTCACTTTGATTTCTTGCTGTTTTAAATGATTGATTTTCTCTATTCACAAATTTGTTGAAATCTTTTAAACTGAATTTAAAACAAATATTTTTAAATTCACAAAGTTTTTGTGTTACTTTAAACTCAGTATAAATTAAAAACTCAAAATCACTACTTATTTTCAGTTATTTTAAAATTTGAATTTTTAACTGTTCCTTCCTCATTCGGACAACAAATCCCAGTGCTGGATGTTCAAACTCCTGATAAAGGGCAAATTTCCAATACTGGAATCATCCTGACTCTAAAATGGTATATTATATCTATGCAGAGCAAGTGTGTCCTGAGTTAGATGTGTTTCAGAAACTTTTCTGTTTTTATATATATATATATATATATGAGAATGTGTGTATGATAAATATAAAAAATAATGAACTTTATGCATCACTCCCCACAAATTTTTCCTGCTACAGGAACATATATTCCTCATGGCTGGCTGATGATTACAGTGCTGTACTGGAAATTGCCAGTAGAAAGAGAAATGTGAGAGAGTGCTTAAAGTTCAATATTTTTTTTTTTATATTTATGCTTTTCTTATTCCTAGACATGAGGATGGTTATCATATTTTTTTTAGTACCATAGCAAAATCTGGTGATAGTGGTGGAGAATGAAACAGTTGTATTCTTCGTCCGACTTCATCTGCACCTGTTATATGTAGACAATGTACAGCCACTGATTATATCTCTATTCCATCACCATGCCTTACTGCCTTCTACTCAATGGAAACTAAATATTTCTTGAAAGCAAATTTAAGTTGACTGGTCCACTTGTTAAAAAAAGGTAAAAAAAAAATTTTTAGGAAATAATTTTTGTAGATGAGCATTAATTAGACCCCTAAATATTGATCTTTCATCATTTTAGAAGTAGGGTCCTGTTCATAAGATCAAATAAAATGATTCTGCATGCATGTTTTTTCCCAAAAGATGTTTTCCTAATTTTTTTTTTAAAATAAATAACAAATAGATATATATATGTTTTTAATTAAGGAACAAAAAAATTAGATAAATTATTAAAACTATCTATCCACTTCATTTAAAATAAATTTAATCCTCTTATTTGGATGCATAGTGAAATAATGGATAGTGGCTCAGTTGAGGAATCAGAGAGCCAAGTTCAAATTCCAGTTGAATCCATTACATTCATTTACATGCTAATAAACTTGGGAAAGTTATGAATCCTCTTCTTCTGCCCCCAACTACAGGTAAATAGCAGCACACATTGGGTTCTATAGCCTTGGGTAGAAACCAGTTTAGGAAAAATTAAATTTGAATTCAAAACTGGATGTAGCCCAGGTGTAGCACATACAATACAACTAAGAAGAGTATCATTTTCATTGGCTCGATGATCCTGACTATGGTCAAATGAGAGTGATTCCACTCTGTGGAATTAGCATGGTGTGTCTTTGTAAAGTTCAGAACTGGTAGTACCAAACTATTATTATCTATTAAAGACATATCGGTTAACAGGATTTTAATTTCTTCTATGTTCCATATGCCTTCAGAACATGGGTGATCATGGCTCTCAACAATTTCCTTTACTTTGTAGCTCTTAGTAAAGTTTGGTTTTTTGATGTATCACTTAATATCTGTTCTGACAACCATTTACGCAAACTCGTTATACAAACTAGGTTATGCACTGTTTTCTTCCTCTTTCCTTCAGTATGTCCTGTGAGTGTCAAATCCTCTAAGTCTTCTTTCCTTATTATGTATCCTAGAAGTTTGAAAAGTCTCTTTCAAATTCAAAATATATGTATCCTTTTTGTTTCCATTTTCTTTAAAACTTTGTTGTTGCTCACATCTATCCTCAGCATCCTTCTGTAGAAAGGAACTATTTCTTAATAATATTGTTGTATATAAAATTTGCCTGAAGGCTCATCTGCTCCATTTATGGATTGGAGAAGCCTGAATTCTGGATTCTCCTATCTTGATGGGGGTTGAATGCCTGCTGAGGAATTTGATTGGAGGAAAGCTTATTTGCAGTTTTTCAGGATTCCAAAATCTCTATTAAATCATTTGCATTCTGCAAGTGATATTTTCACATGGCTTGATGCACCATCACCATTGGTATTTGATCATCCCCAGGAGGGTAATCTGAGTAAAAGTGTCTGGTGTTGGATAAACCAAAAACTTCTAAGGATCACAGGGCAACTTCACTGATGATGTGACTGCTGTCATCTTACAGGTGTATTTCTATACAGACTGTATTTTTTATCATTAACTTGCTGTGTCACTTCAGGACGGAGCAATTATGTCTATTCACATCATTCTATGCTATGTATCTCCAAGCATTGATTCACACTTGACTATCTTTCCTTGTTCCTACTCTGCCATTCATTCACACAGACTCATTTAGTTCGTTATTCACTTTTTTCCCCTGGCACCTGTTGTTATTTCGGCATATCATGTGAGTATTAAACTTTCCAAACACTCTTTACTCAAAATGTGTCCTACAAATTTCTACTGTCTCTCTCTAATTTCTGTTTAGTCCCTATTTTCTTTAGAATTTGTTGCCTACATGTTCTCTTCGTGATATTCTCAGCATCCTTCTGCAGAAACATATCTTTGTCACTTAGTCTATTCTTCTTCATATGTAAGGAAATTGTCCAGCATTCACCATCATACATAAGGGTTGATATATTTCTTATAACTGAAATAAGATATATTCTCTATCTAAAAAGATTACAAATATGAAAGCAAGGCAGTAAAGCCACTAAGATGCAACTTTGGTTACTGACTGTAAAAGAACATGTGAAAAAGAAAGAAGAGAGAACAATAAAAGAACAGGAATTAAGACAGAAGATAACGATTGACATTGCATTTAAATTTGCCTTGAATATGTCCTGTGAGTGCCAAATTCTCCAATCCATGTTTCCTGATGGTGTCCTTTAGAAATTTCAACTTTCACTTTCTGATACTAAATATAAGTCTTTTTTTTTGTTGTTGTTTTCATTTCGCTTAAAACTTCCTTGTTACACACATGAGCAGAAGCATTAGTGACGAGCAGAAAGAGAAAATAGTAATCAGGTGGACAGTAGATAGTAATTGATATTGCATTTAAATTTTTGCAGATTAAAATTGACTAGAAAGCATGAAGCCAAAAGAGAGTTCCACAAGCGATAAGTGTGAGTGAATAAACTGTTAAAATAGAAATTATGGTTACATTTAACCATTTCAACTGTAAAATGATGAGACCTAGCTGCCAATCTAGTACTGTGCTTAAATTCATAAAGCCTAGGTACCAAAGAGAAAAACGCATTAGAACAATTACCATGAAAATATTTATAGAATAGGCACAGAGGAACTAAGATATGGTGGTGTGAAAGTTACTGAAGCCAAGATGCCAGGTCAGGATAAATAACATTGCAGATTCTTTAGACTTTATCAAGAATCTCTAAATACATTGCAGAAGCACCAGATCAGTTGTGCCAGTAATTTTCAATGCATGGACGAATGGTAGATTTATGTATAAGATAGACTCTCATAAGAAAAATTTGGTTCTTCTTTAATATTTTGAGTGGTTGGTACTTTCATATTATATATGCTTCTAGGAAAGTCTGTTTTCCATGCTATAACTCCTGTTTAGCAATGTCTCAGTTACCATTCTTGACATACCAATAAAAAATGCAGCACTAAACAAAATAACAGTACTCTAGGGTCATTATAGCAAAGCATTAGTAGAAATACACACTCTAAAAGATTGTTTTTAAAAGTGATACAATGTATATACATTTTCAAGACACTAGAAAATGTTAGTTACTATTGTTTTTGTTATAAATGAACTTATGCTTAGCACTATTTCCAAACCAGTGTAGACATACAAAAATATAAAAAACTATTAGAAAAGTCCGTACTGCAGAGTATCTGATTGAAACCAAAATGGTAGCACCCATGAGTAATTTCCATCACTCTTTTTATAGTCATTTATTTGCAGTAAATAGCAATTTCCTATTTTTCTCAAAATGGGCCAGCACAGTCATACTTGTAACAATGTAGCAGTGAAAGTGTTCAGTATTTTTTTGTTTATAATACAAGAAATTTTGAATGAAAATGAAAGGCAAAAAGGGAAAGTGCCTATTATGCATAAGTACACATTTTCAGGAATTTAAAAAAAAAAAAAAACATACTAGCATAACTTTTGACAGCTTCTGAACAATTTTGTTGCATCAGTTTCACTCACAAGGTTTAGGCCAAATCTGTGGATGATTTTCAGGTACTTCCTAATGGTTCGGCACCCTGGGATCATCTCCCCTATGCTGATATTATGAAGAAGTCATTTCTTTCTCTAATTGACCCTGATGAGATTCATACCTTGGTCTTACAGTTGGGATATATTGTGGATATGTTTATATGTGTTCTTATAAACAGGAAACATTAACCTGTGAAAGCTTGGGGTACTAATAATTTGGCCTGGTTAAAATGTTCAACTCATCGACAAGAGAAAAGGAAAGGAAAAGAAGATAGCAGATGAAGTGTAAATTCAAAATTTTTATATTCTAAAAATTGTTTGGTGTTTTACAAAAAAAATTTGGCAAACATGGATAAACATACCCACAACAAAATATAGTGTCAAATGGACGTTTTTACCCATTACACTTGTCAGACGTGTTTGTTTTAAAAAAACTATTAGAACTGGAATAAATCAAAAACGTGATGAAAGTGAAGTTATACATTTTTTGTTCATTGAGAATTTACAACAAAAATATTAAAGACTATTTATTTAATAGATTGTTTATCTACAAGAATAATTTTATATTTACAACAATCTCAAAACTAATACAGTTAAAAGTAATGGAATTAATCATTTACCAATTTATAAAGAAATATAAAATAGAATTTTATATTAAAAAAAATACCAAATATAAAAACAATTTTTTATTCGTGAATTTATAAACATTTGACAAAATGCTTAAAATATGTGAACCAACTATAAGGAAATCCTTATTATTTATCATTTTATAAAATTTGAATCAATTAGCAATTAGCTTGTTTTGCCAACCATTCAAATAAATAATATTATAGTGTAAATAAACAATTTAATAAATAATATTTATTATTTTTGTTGTCAATTCTAAAGAACAGCCAAAATGTATGAATTTTATTATAATTCTAATATAGGTATAGGTTTTATAATTCTAATCATTGTTTTTTAAAATAATAAACATTTCTGAAGATAGTTAAAAAAAAGTGGTGTCATGGCATATTGTTAAGATGGATACACCTCTCCAGAATCAGTCTTGGACTCTGACAAATATATATATATATATATATATGTGTATATATATATATATATATATATTTGTCAGAGTCCAACACCACTTTTTTAACTATCTTCAGAAATGTTTATTATGTCGTACATATATATATATATATATATGTACGGACACCAAGAATTTTCAGCAGAGAAGGAGAGAAAGAGTGAGAGAGATCTAATAGAGATCTAGCTTATCTGCCTATTAGCGATTTCAGCAAGACAACATTGACTACAAATGACATTCTACTTCTTGATTGTGTTATCTTCATTCAATGGAATGAAGAAATAACATGGACAAAAACCGTCATTTTTGCAGGCATGTTTATCCAAATTATTTTCTGAAGACAAACTTTGTACAACAGGAAATAGATCAGACACAGCAAGAATTCTTACTGATTTCCATGACTATTTTGACTTGGACTGTCACTGTGACTACTACTCAATTAATTTGCAGGAATATTTAACAGATAAATGCTCAACTCTATTTAAAGAACATAATATTTCTAGGAACTTAAAAACTATACACACTTAAAAGCTAAAACTTTGCAGATTAATAATTTGATATATTCTTTATAAGCTGTGTAATTTTCATCTTTCTCCTTTCTATAAATGAAATTAATTTTCTTTTAAGCTGATAATCACTCAGTAGGAATCTTATTAATAATTTTCAGTAAACAGAATTTTTTTTTATCTTGTCTGAAACTGATTAATTAATAGGATATTTTCTAATGATCTACCTACTATAATTTGAATCTTTCTCATTTGTTCATTTTACCAAATCTTAATTTATAAAGATTTAAAATTTTTTTTTACAGCACCACAAACATAATTGTTCAGTATACAGTTACTTTCTAAACTAACTTTTGTCATTATTTATTTTACAAATTTATTATGAAAAATATCTGAAAAAGCAATAAAACAGCATATTACTTTATAAACTTGTTTTGCCATCTTCAGAGCAGAAACCTCTTTATTTCTTTTTCTAAATTGAAATTTTATTTTTGTTGTTGTGTTTCTTGCTTCCAAATAATGTTGATCATTACTCAGAATTTTAAAAATTTAAGTGTACACTCCTCGAATTTGTTTTATGGTTAGTAATTTTGTGAAAGTCATAATTGGAGACACTTATAATAAACAGAAGTTCTGTTCTTAAATAAAATTTAAGTACTTTTTCTTCTAAAGGTTCATCTAAGTTCCTATAAATAAATCATCCTTACTTAATAATTTTTAGTTCTGGGTATGATAATAAACTACATCTGGCAGCAAGGCCTCTCATTGGGAGATTGGAGGTTTTGAGGAGCATGGAACCACCTCTTAATTGCTGTTGTTCCCAGGTGCACCATGACCCAGGGTGGTAACACCCATTAGAGCCCCAACTATGGGCAAATAGTGAACCAACAAACAAAAGCAAAGCACTGAAAGTATAAAAATACATTTTAATAGTAAAAATACCAGCAAAATATTTTTTTATATGAAAAAAATTACTAAGCATTCATTTTTAAATCAAAATGAACAGCAATACATTTTTATAGTAAAATGACCAGAAATACTTTTTATCAGTAGTTGAAGTCATACAAATTTATTCAAAATATATTTAGTTGAAGCCATAAAATTGTGTTCAAAATATTTAGATTTTGGCATTAAATAACCATTAGATGTGTTGATATGCCACGAAAGAAAATCAGGCAACCAACCTTGATAATGTTATTGTTGTGGAGTGATTTCACAGTGGAGGCTTGTATTTGTACTAGGTCGGTCCTAATATAGGTTTGACGTACAAAACGTTGGAACTTGATATAATAGGTATAATGCAGAGTAATCTAGTTGTGGTCGCTGATACTTTAGTATTCGACTGTCGTCCAGCATTGATTGACTGACCAACTGACTCATTACTCTTACTACTCCTACTTATTATAGGTGGGAGAGTCTATTAACTATAGAATAGATGTGTTCCACTATAACAGCTATTAAGCCATTTTTCAAAAAACTTTTTTTCTAACTGAAATATGAAAGAATAATAAGCAAACAAAAATATTATCTTCTTTGGAATTCTGGATTAATCAGTAGGAAATTACTCAAGATTTGTCTGTCCTGGATATTACAATAGACTATATCCACCTCCTGGGTAAGACGATAAACTATGTCCGGCAACAAGGCCTCTGAGCAGGAGGTTTTGAGGAGCATGGAATCACCTCTTAATTGCTCTGTTTGCAGGTTCACCCTGGCCCAGGGTGTAGCACCTGTTAGGGTTCCAGTTATATTCGCTGGTTCCCAGACTTCATGAATTTAAGCGCCCTATGAGGCTGGCATCCTGCTCTCACTCTTTCACTGTAGAAACTACTAAATGTAGCCGTCTCTTCTACTCTAATAGCTTCATGTCTCGCACCTCTCGCTTGTGGAACTCCCTTCCCTGTTCCATTTTCCCTGAGAGCTATAATCTCCAACTATTCAAATGTAATGTCAATCAACATCTCCAGTTGCCTTGATCTATCCACTACCCTTCTCCTCATCCTTTCCTCTATCACTCCTATCTGACCTTGCTCCAAATCTTCTGTAACCCCTTGCGTCCTAGTGGTTTCCCGCCTTGCTTCGGGTGAAACACTTAGAAAAAAAAAAAAAATAGTTTACCCCAAAATTGTGGTGAAAACACTATGAAAGTGTGAAAATAGGTTTTAATACCTGAAATAATCTATAAAAATTATTACCAGTAATATATTTTGGAAAAAAAAATATATAACCTGCAATACATTTTGGAAAAAAAAAATATTGCCAGCTATACATTTTGGAAAAAAATATTACCAGAAATAGATTTTTTGAAGGAAAAAAATATTGCCAGTGATACGTTTTTGAAAAAAAAAATATCACCAGCAATAAAAATCTTGACATCAAATAACCCATTGAGGCTGATATGCTGTAAAACAAATGAAACCCAACCAAGATTTGTCTGTCTGACTTGGTAAGGAATGCTTCAGTTTTAAAGATAATAATGCAAGTTTTTCATTGTCATCTTGTAAAATATTCTATGTGTGCCTTGGAGACAAAACAAAAGCAGGAAAAAATTTTGTGGAAATTCAGTTTTTATATATATATATATATATGAGGACATTTCTTTTTCAGTCCATATGATTTATGTTTACAGGAAACTTGAGGCAGACCTCTCTGAATATACCTATTTTTGTCTTGTATCCATTTTTTTTTCTGATATAAAAAAATATTTTCCCGAAAGGGTTTTTCTGTTATGATGAATCTATTTTTTTAAATTTTTTCATCATTATTATTGTTTATATGTCTCACACTGAGGAAAAGGTATCTACACATTTTAGTGAAGTTCTCCGTATCCTGCTCCAAGGTTCATGAAAGTTTTTGTGCATCCATTGTCATAACTAAAAATTATGGCTTGGAGGATAGCAAACATGGAAGTGTCACAATAGTTTATTGAGGAAAGGTATGCAGGAATCCACTCCTCACTGATATCCGCTGTTTCAGTTAATCATGGTCGACCACAGATATAGACAACTGATATATTTTGATTAATAATATTCCCAAAGTAAAAGAAGAGAAGCCACAAAATGATAAGGTGAAATTTCTTGATTTAATAAGGAAAGGAGAAATGATATGTTGAGGTTACTAATATCTGAAGTAAGAACAAATCTTCTATCATATAACATTTATTGCAGTATATTGTTATAATTTTTCTATTTTATATTTAGTTATTGTTAATCTCTTATTGTACCTAATAAGATCTACAGTAAGATCAAATACAGAATTTCATCTTAGAGTACTTTCATTAAGTCTTCCCTGTGCATACAAAAGGAATGGCTGCAGGACTTAATGCAATCTGTGTATAATTATTCAGTGTTATTATATTACTTAATGAAGAGCGTTTTCTTTATTTTTATACTTTTATTTTATTATAATCAATTGAGTGAAAGCAGTTAACTCCCATTATATTTTCCTCTATAAAATAGCCGTTTATATTTTTTCTCTTGTTTTAACTCCATATTTTAAATATGCCCATTTTCTAGTGCCATTACTAAATGTTTTGCTGTATTCAAAATCTTTTATAATTCTCCTTGTTAATCTGTTAATTAATCTTGTTAATCTTTTATTATTTTATGAGTAAATCTTTATCAAAGAGATATAAGTGGGCACTGATGTCAACACCAAGCAGCAACAATCTGTTTTATCAATATCTGTCTCTATCTCTGAGATGAGGTATTATGATTACTTGCATCATTTACATTATTCAGACTGTTATCCTCATCTTCATTCCCATATTCACAAAGTTTCGGCCGTTTTAAGCTTTAGCCTTCTTCAGTTGAGTGGAATAATGAATGAAATAAAGGATTCAGTTTGAAATTCCAATCACCTGAAGAAGGCCACACTGTACAACAGCTGAAACATTGTGAATATATCATTGAAGATGAGGATAACAGTCCAAATAATGTAAATAATGCAAGTAATCTGTTTCCTGTTTCAACACAATCTACAGGCTGTGTGTGTTGTGTTTTGGATCAGCTATATATGTTGCTCAGTGGTGCATTATGGGTAGTAGGGTCTATTGTATTTTCCTGATGGTTACTAAGTGGGTAATAAGTTATGTTTCAAATTATTCTGGAGGCTATTGAGGAGAAATAATTGTGATTCTGAATGAGGTCACTTGTAGTAATTTTATAGTGTTGTTTGTTAACTTATTATTGATTATTTTTCATTGATTGCTGAAATATTTGTTGATTATTATTATTATTATTATTATTACATATGTTTATGTCTGCATTTATAGTTTGTTAATTTGTTTATTATTTACTTAATTTGTTTATTTATATTATTTTGTGGGGGTTTCAGGAGTTAGTTATCTTGTTAATTTACTTTAAAGCATTGGTTTTGTCTAAAATATGTTACATTATCTGCATTGTATATAATGCATATATTTCCATTTTTCATAGTGGTATTTTACAAAATATTCAATTGTAGTTTTTGGTTTTTAAGTAGTAAAAATTGTTTTTTGTGTCTGCATCTTGAGATAAGTTCTGATCATTTATTTAGTCATTTGTGTTGGTCTGGGAAGGTGATTATAGCTATTTTCCTCCTCCAGACAAAATTTAATGTTGTAGGCTGATGTTGTAGAATTTCTTTTTAATTTCAAATATGTATTTAGAATGCACTGTTCTGTTTGTGTATTTACTATTTGTGAAGGATGTTTTGTGTCCATAGTTTCTCCATTTTCAGGATTGCTCAGTTACTACTATGTATATTTTTTCTTCAGTATCTGATGCTTTTACAGTAGCTTGGTATATTATATTGTTTTGCAAGCAATTGCTATATAATGGGCAATTATTCTTTGCTATGCTTTTACAGGTGGATTTGTTTGTGTAGTTGGTAAGTTGGTTATTTTTCTGTTGTGAATTTTTATGTTCTCAGTGCAACAGTAGCTTATTGCTACTGTTTTTTTTTTATCTTGTGGAGAGTGCATGATATGGAGAAGTGTTTTTGTATGCATTTAAAGTTCCTAAATTTCTTTTTATGTTTTTATGATGTTTCTTTTTCTTCTGGATTTTATTGTCATGTGCATGTGAGTGTTGCTGAAAATCAGCTATCTTTTTGAGTTGTTTCTTAGATTTTTTGGCTTCATTGAAGAGGGTTGTATTGGAATAATTATCAGATAACCTGTGGTTAATTGTCTATGGGATATGCTTGATTATTTTTGGTGGGTGGTTGAAAGAAATATAGAAGTAAAATAGTTTGTCGTTGGGTTTTCTATATGATTGGTATATACTTTCTCTTGAGTGAGACATCTAGGAAATCTACTTATTTAAGGTTTGTTTTTGTGTCTATGTCAAATGCAATATTTTGGAAATTTTTTTATGAATTTTTGTCTGTTATAGTTTCTTAGAATTGTGAGACCATTGTCTCTATATAGGCCTGTATCATTTTTATGGATTATTTTATGTAGTTCATTTATTAAATATGTACCTGCAAAAACCTACAAACTTATAACCACCATCAGAACTTCCCGTTGTAACATCAAAGTTTCCTACTTTCTTTAACCACACATCTTCATTGTCGAATAATAGTGATTTTTGGCAGTGTTTAATGAGTTTTACTTTGTCTTAAAAATCATTAAGCATCACAAATTACTAAATAAATGATCAGAGTATATCTCAAAATGTAGACACAAAAACAAATTTTTACTAAGTTACTCAAAAATTGAAGAGTAAAAATGAATATCTTGTAAAATACCACGATGAAAAATCCAAGTATCTGAAGCATATACAATACATATAATGTAATGTATTTTAGACAAAACCAATACTTTAAACTAAACAAATAACCAACCATGGAAAAAAATAAACAAAATATTTAAATAAGCAAATAAATTAAGTAGTTAATAAAAATTAACAAATTATAAATGAACGCATAAACATATGTAAATGTAATAATAATAATCAATAAGAAATAATTAAGTAATGAATAATAATAAAAAAATTAAAGAACAACATTATAAAATAACTACAAAGAATCACATTTGGACCCAGAATTATTCCTACCATATATAACTATTGCCACCCACCCAATAACCATCAAGATAATGCAATAGACTATAAATAGTTGATCCAAAACACAACGCATATTGCCTGAGGATTGTGTTGAAGCAAGACACAGACTGTCATTGCTTGGTGTTGGCATCTGTGTCCACTTTCATATTAATATACACTCTATCTCTGATATTAAACAATTTACTCTTAAATGTAGCTCGTCCTGGGAATGACATACCACATCCAGGGTAAGATGATAAACTACATCTGCATCCAGGGTAAGACGATAAACTACATCCACATCCTGGGTAAGACGATAAACTACATCCAACAGCAAGGCCTTTGATCAGAAGGCTTTGAGGAGCATGGAACTACCTTTTAATTGCTGGTGTTCCCAGGTTCACCTTGTCCCTGGTTGGTAGCACCTGTTAGGGTCCCAGATATGGGCAAATAGTTAATCTCGAAACTGAGGTAAAAAGCATTATGGAAGTGTAAAAATAGGTTTTAATATCAGAAAAACTGTGTAAAAAATTATTGCCAGAAATAAATTTTTGAAGTACAAAAAACTATTACCAGCAATACATTTTTTAAAATAATATTACCAGCTATACATTTTTGAGGAAAAAAATATTACCAGAAATAGAGTTTTGACAAAACAAAATATTACCAGGAAAAAAAAGTTGTCGGCATTGAAGTTGATATGTCATAAAACAAAACACACCAAACTAAATTAAATGTAGCATATGTTAAAACTATATTTTCATCAAATATATAAGAAATCACAGTATATAGAGAGTTCAGTATTATTGATGGCATTAAGTATTTGTTGGGGTTCTTGGAATATACCCACTAGTGTTACAAAAGTTTTAAAACTTTTTCAGGAGAGATATTTATTTATTCAAAAGAAATACAAGACTCTAATCATCTTCAAAGTAGGATCCTCTGACTTCAATGCACCAGTTGCATTTTTCCAGCCACTTTGTGAAGGACACATGGAAGTCATCCAAAGTGGAGGTGTATCAGGACCCTAGTCACAGCCTCATCTTCAAAACAACTGATCCTGACGTTCTCCTTCATCTAAGAAAACAACCAAAAGTCATAGGGAGCAAGGTCTGGATTGCATGGAGGATGAGGGACTTTTTTCATCCCCATCTCTATCAACACAAAACTTTATTGCATAGTGTGCTTCTAATTGTTTTCATGTCTCAATTGCATTTTTCACATCCTGCTTAGGAGGGTGTGCTCAGAAATCTGTTACAGTTGTCTCCTCAATCTGGTACAACAAAAGTTAGT
The DNA here is from genome assembly GCA_903632075.3 of Acanthosepion pharaonis. Taxonomy (NCBI): domain Eukaryota; kingdom Metazoa; phylum Mollusca; class Cephalopoda; order Sepiida; family Sepiidae; genus Acanthosepion; species Acanthosepion pharaonis. The sequence continues at coordinate 273,818 of CAHIKZ030001846.1, forward strand.
GGATCATTTTATTAGATATATAGTAATGATATACTAAAATTACAATAATCTACAAATCATAATTATCTAGGACAGTTATAATGCCTCTCTCCCCAGAACTTTGTGAATGCACCTCCATAAATATTCAGTTTGTATGCTTTCTGTATTTCAATAGAGAAACTTCTGATAGAAATAGATATAAATATTTATAGAATAAGTCTGATAGAGTCTATAAATTTCTAGAAAATAGATCAAATCTCTTAACACAATTCATCATATAATATTCCTCTCACTTTTTCCCTTCAAAATGTCTAAAATCATATATCTTAGGTGTCATCTGATGTTGATATATCCCTTTGGCTAATGTTTACCCAGATGCCAGAGACTACAAGTTTATGTCTCAAGCCTAATATAATATTAAATTTTAAATGGGAGGGGGATTTTATATGCCAGTAATTATAGTATCTTGTTATGTATTTATTAACAGTTAGGATACAAAAACAGTAGTATGTCAATTGGTAACACTTAACATATTTCCTGTCGTATAAGTAGGACTTAAAAAATTAATAAAAAAAACTTTTGCCCGTGTATTATGTTGAGACAATAAATTATTAGTACCAGATTTACACCTAAACACACCTTGGTGATACACTAGACCCCTGATGACTCCAGAATTAAATATATATGTTTATAAATGATTAAATTATGATTGTAAATCAAAATAATGTTAAAATATATTAAAAAAAAACAACTTTTGTTTGATATAGTAGTCCCCTAAAGACCCTAAAATGAAAAATATATGTTTATAAATGATTAAATTATAATTACAAATCAAAATAATGTTAGAATATAAAAAAGAAAAAACCCTGTTTGACACTAATCCTATGATTCAAGAAGAAAATATATATTATTTACATTATTCGAACTATTGTCCTCATCTTTGTCGGCGTATTTATTACAATGTTTCGGCCATTGTACACCCGGCCTTCTTCGGATGGTTGGAATGTCAAACTTAACCCTTTCTTTCGCTCACTGGGGTAGACTGTTCTAGTTCCACGGGCCATGTTTTAAAAGAAGGTCAGTTATCAGTTATCTCCTCTTAATTCTCCTCTCCAAGTTCTCTATCGCCTTAACCGGGTATTGAACTCACACTCTTTGGGTCCTGTCACTGGATCTAACCAACACCTTTATCCACTAGATAAAGGCATTAGGTCCGAATAATGTAAATACTGTACATAATACCTCATCTCAGAAATGTAGACAGATTCTGAAGGAAATATATATGATTATAAATAATTAAATTATGATTGCAAAATAAAATAAAATTTAAAAAAAATCTCACATTTGAAAGAGAAGATCTCTTGATGAATTCAGAATTAAATATGTCTACAAATGATAAGGTTAAAATATGAAAAAAATGGAAGTATAGATGAAACATCAGTTGAATAATAGATTTATTTTTTTATTTTCTAAATATTCCTGGTCAAATTATAGTTGGATCTATTGCACCAAGAAATGGAGAAGAAAGACACAAAGTGGCATTCTCGGAGAGGTTCAAATATTCTCAATGTAACCAAATATGGCTGATTTTACTTGGCTTTTTTTTTTTTTAAAAAAAAAAAAACTTTGCCAAGGCATTAAATAGGAGTATATAGTTTTATTCTTTACTTACATTATTTACATTATTCAAATTGTTATCATCATTTTTATTTCCATATTCACAACATTTCGGCTGTTGTACACTCCAGCCTTCTTCAGGGGATTTGAATTTTAAACCAAACCTTTTATTTCATCCACCAGGGTAGATTGTTCTAGTTTCACATGCCATGCCTCTCCCTGATATTTCAGTTATTTCGCTTTAACTCAACTTTCCAAATTTTGGTTCAACACCTTTAAACTAAATTCTAGTGAATTCTAGTAAATGCATTCTCACTCTCTGAGGTTAGATTAATAAGTCAGTATCCTGATAATTATTAGCCAGATTTTGACAGAAAATCTTTGCTGTATCATGTTCAAGTGGTTCTACAGAGGGATATTAAAAAATACCATAGACTGAAATTGAGTAATAAAAAAGTTTTAAGGAAAATGGAACCAAAAAGGACACTTATACTTAGAATCAGGAGGCATGGTGGAGTAATGGATAGCGGCTCAGATTGAGGAATCAGAGAGATGAGTTTGAATTCCAATCGAATCAATTACATTCACTTATGTGCTAATACCTTTGGGAAAAGTATGAATCCTCTTCTTCTCTCTCCCCCCAGCTATAGGTAAATAGCTGGACAGCCCAGGTTCTACAGCCTTGAATAGCAACTGGTCTACAACAGAAAGAAATGCAAATCTACTGTGGGAAAAAATCTGCCTCGTCAGTCATGTATTGAAAGATATGTGATCACCTAAGGGTGTATCACACATGGCACATCAATGATATTTAGAATCAGAAAGAGTAAATTGAAATTTCTAGGACACATAATGAGGAAAGACGGATTTGAAAGTTTAAAAAAAAAAAAAAAAAAAAAAAAAAAAAAAAAAAAAGCTAAGAAACACAGAGGGAAAACAGAGAGTAATCTACCTAACCAGTTTGTGTAAATGGTTGGCAGAACAGATTACAAGAGATAGCAAAAGACAAATATTGCTCAGAGCTACAAAGGAGTGGAAGTTGTGGAGAGCCATGATCACCCACGTCCTGAAGGGACATGGAGCATAGAAGAAGTAGTTCATGTTAAAATTACATTATTTACCTATGGACTATTGTCCTTATCTTTGTTTTTGTTATCACATTTCATCCGTTGTGTCTTCCATCAGCTGTTTATCAAAATCTGTGTAACCTCGTGGGAATTTTGAACTGTACCCTTTATTTAATCTACAGTGATAGATTGTTCTTGTTTCACTGCCTATGCCTAACTAGATGACTAATATTTGCCATTGAATTAAGTGCATTGACAAAAAAGGTGTTGATGCTAAAAAATAAATATTGTTGCATAAAATGAATGCCTTTTTTTATCATTAGAGTTTTTTTTTACCATTTCACCCCAAGCAAAGCAATAATGCCACTAAGACGCAAGAGATTGGAAGAGAATGAGAAAACTTTTGTGACAAGAAAAGACAATAAAAGAACAGGATTCAGGAAGAGAGAAGATGGCGATTGACATTGCATTTAAATTTTTGAAGATTTTACGTGGCAGGGAAGGAAGAAACGAGGAGAGAGTTCCAGAGATGAAAAGTGCAAGAAAAGAAAAGGTTAAAAAAGAACTTATTGTTACATCCAGCTAGTTCAATAGTAAAACATTGATATTTATTTATATACCTACATGTAAGTATTCGACAGATGACAGTCTGGCATACGGTCACAATTATAGGATATCTGGAGTTTATTATACTGGCCTCTGGTTTGAGAGAAGAAAGAAGAGTCTGATGACCATTTCTCCACAATAGCATGTCTATAAAGAGAATATACCCCCCCAAATTAAACATGGTTCTTCATCTAAAAGGTTTTTATTAAAATGCATTTTAAATGTGATGTTAATTTTAGTACAGATTTCTTTGTTGCAGACCATAACCGTTAATGAATCGTTTTATTTATGCCATAAACCTCTCCCTCTAGTTGGGGTATTTGAAGTTGCACCAAGGTATTTGGCTAATAGAGAGTAAGGCTTGAATCTTAATCACCAACCTACTGAGCCACCATTTGTTCCCTCAACCGACAAAACAGGATATCATCTTTAATGTATTGACTGCTTTGATAAATTATTCAGATGTTTATTTTCTGATTTCTCTGCACTATGCCAGGAGTGAAAATTTGGCCAGCCAGAGTTTATAGACAAGCAATGGATAATAATAACCTCCCAAAGAAGCAATAAAATTCACACAGAAAAATTCATCACACACCAGAGAATTGAAAATAGATTCAATTTCTGATCTCTTTGGTATTTTTTTTATTGTTTTTTTTTTGTTTTTTGTTTTTTTTGTTTTCAAGTTTTCTTTTAAAGACAAAGTGCAAGTCAAGAATTCCAAATATGCTAAGATGGGTAAGCTTCATCTTTTAAATACAGAAGGTCATAAAAAGAAAGCAAGAAGAATGAACCAAAGATCAAGTGTAAGAGGACAGTATGTTTGTCAGCAAAAGGGACAGGCAAACATATGAACTGCAAATTGGTCATGCACAAATCAAACAAGCAAACAACTTTAAATATCTAGGAATTGTTTTAAAATGGACGGAAAATGCAACACCATAATCTGAAGGGGTATTGCAATAGCGAAAAATGCCTTTCAAAATCTAAGCAGAGTATTAAAAAACAGGATAATCTCATTAGAAACACAAAAACAGAGTAATGAACCATTATGTAATAACAGTCCTCTTACATGGCAGTGAATGTTGGACAATTTATATCATAGATGAAGAGACTTGAAGCAACAAGAATGTGGTTCTACAGAAGGATGCTAAGAATTCCATGGACTGAATATGTGAGCAATGATAAAGCTTTTGAGAAAATGGAAGCAAAAAAGGATACTTAGCATCAGAAAGAGACAGCTGAAATTTCTATAGCATATAAAGAGAAAAGAAGGCCTGAAAAATTTGGTATGCGCTGGACAGATTGAAGGCAATAGGGAAATAGAAAACGACACATAGCCCATTTAAAGTTATCCTCATTCACAGTAGCTGCTTGCCTTGGAGAATGATGAAGAAAGAAAGACACCTGCTAGACTGTTCACCCCCACTTCACTTATGCCTCATCCCAAATTCGCTTGCTTATAGCAGTAGGTTACAACCTGTCATATAGGACATAAATGAATAGTAGATAGACGGTAGAAGTGAGTTTAGGGGAGATAACAAAAAGACAAAATTTATTAAGAGCTACAAAGGACAGGAAAATGTGGAGAGCCATGATCGTCATTATCCAGAAAGGACATGGGACATAGAAGAAAAAATCTGCTGAAGATTCATTTAGAAGAGCTAACAAAAAGACAAAATTTATTAAGAGCTACAAAGGTTATTTCTAGGGCATATAATGAAGGAAGACAGCTCTTTTCACACTGCCCAAGACATTTTAACTAACTTTCTGATACGTCTGTAAGTGTGATTTTTGTTTTCGTTTGGGTAAAACTTCCTCATTGCTTACATGCTCCATCCATGATATTCTCAGTGTCCATCTATAGAAACAAGTCAAGACCTCTTTCCATATTATATATTTTCTGGAATCCTGCTCTTTTATTGTTCTTTTTCACCAATAAGATTTTCTCACTATCTTTCACTCTCTGTAACTAGTTGCATCTTAGTGGGTTTATTGCCTTGCTTGGGGTGAAATGATTAAAAAAAGAAAAATTCTACCTAAGACACAGCAAAACTACATTTTCACCAGCTTTATAAAAATTCCTGTTGGAAAAAAATATCCTTTACTTTTCATTTAATTTTTTTTTTTGCTTAATTTCACGACTTTTAATAAGTAATCCATTAGAGACGGCTTGGAGAAGAATGTAGTCCAACAAGTTTAAAATGCCCAAGACACTATGCATGAATGAATATCTCTCCAGGTTTCAACCCAGATATTTGGTTTGAACTGGTCAGGTACATATCTGCACTTCATTTGTACTAACACAGCTCGTCATATGACTGATTCTGATGATTAATAGATAAATCTATATATATAAAGATGTAGCCTTTTTCTGTCTGTTACCAAATGTCTCCTAGGGTTTTGAAGATAGAACCCCATAATGATATATATTCTGAAACTACATTATCCAAGGTACTTGTATATAGCTTATTTCATTTTGATGGGTCCCTGGGGAACACAAACTCTCCACTGGAAATTTTTTTTTTTTTTCACTCTGATTTAAATTAAATTTAAATTTGAACAAGGGAATGACTCTTATCCAAAATATAGGAGGAGAAAACCAGAAGATGGCGGTCATATCGGCAAGATCATTGAATAATACTGAAATACATTAGTTTTTCTCCACAAATTATAACAATGATTTAAAATCAATCATCATTTTCTTACAAAAAAAATATGATTCGCAAACTAGTTTTACTCTGTTTATTCCTTTCATTATTCAAATGATAATCAGTGCTTTCTGGATGCAAGGGCTGCCTTACTGGGAAGAATATAACAATGATCCCATTAACTCAAGAAAATTTGCAGTGGAATTTTTCTTTACATTTTACTATCATTATTGAGTGAGGAAGCAACATACCAACAAAGTGATGTTGGTATATAAGCTATATCCATTATGTTCACCAATTTAGACCATCACAGCTAAGACCAGCCAGGCCATGTACATAGGAACAAATCATCCCTTTGTATTCCTCAATGTCTACTGCAAACTCTCTGTTCTTCTTTATCAAAAGGTTTCTTGGGTACACAGGCATGTGTTGCATTGCAGTTCACGCCAGACACCAGGTTTGTTGACAGGTTGCAGCTTCTTCCAGTCAAACACTTGTGGCCTAAAAATTTCCGCTTGGATCAAGTGAAAAGAAAACAAAATTTCTAGCAGTAAACCAGATTTCATTCTTGGGTGGTGTTGTATTTTATGTTTTCAAGATAACAGAGAGAAATAAATAAGGAAGACTAACTCTTAGGTAAGTAATGAAATAGAAGGTTTATTACAGCAAGGTACACTTAGCAACTGACCGAATGCTTATTTACATAATTGGACAATTCCATTCATTTATGTCCTATAAGTGAGCGAAGTTGAGATGAGGCATAAGTGAGGGGGTGGTGAACAGTCTAGCAGGTGTCTTTCTTTCCTCGTCATTCTCCAAGGCAAGCAGCTACTGTGAATGAGGATAACTTTAAATCGGCTAATAATCTCATGAGAGCTGATAGAAGAATCATGACTGCAAAACTCTGTGAAAACTTCCAGGTAAGTTTTGATAGTGTCTCCAATCTTGTAAAGTCTCTTGGCTACTCAGACCTTCGTGCAGAGCTGGTCTTCAGAACGCTGACCAACACCATGACAGATTAAAATGTAGTTGCTGTACAAGAACTTCTATATGTTTGGGCCAAGGTTATTGCAAGTAAAAGACTATCAATCACATTGGCTGGAAGTATGTTAGTTGGAAATGACTTCTGACCTACAATTATTGAGAAAAGACTGATCTCCAATAATTGGCTAATTAACAACTATACCTAATACTTCAAATCAATTATCATTATTTCTTATTGGTCAGTAAGCTGAGAAAATCTATATGTATTGTTCTATCGGAAAGTGATTTCAACTCAGCAAACTAACAATGCATAAAAAAACTTCAGGAACAAAATAACAATTAATGAGAGTCAGAAAAACAATATTTTGGATAATATTCAACAGTTTCTGAGATGACATATTGTAATTATTTACATTATTCGAAATGTTGTCCTCATATTTATTGCCATATTCAGGGCGTTTCAGCTGTTGTAAACTCTGGCCTTCTTCAGGTTAGATTGTTCCAGGTGTCTCAGTTATCTCCCTTTAACTCAATTCTCCAAATTTTTTGTCCTCAATGACACATGGCCCAGTGGATAACAGCATTGGTTGGATCCCGTGATTTGACCCAAAGAGTTGTGAGTTCAATACCTGGCTACTGCAGTGGTGAACAAAAACGTGGAGATTTGACTTAAAGGGGGATAATTCAGAAGAGGTATAGCACGTGGAACTAGAACAGTCTATCCTGGTGGATAACATAAAGGGTTCAGTTCAAAATTCCAATCACCTGAAGAAGGCTGGAGTGTACAATGGACTAAATGTCATGAATATGGCAATAAAGATGAGGACTACAGTCCGAGCAATGTAAATAATATGAATAGTTATTCAACAGTTTTATTGCATGATTGTTTCTTCATGTTAATGCACATAATCTTCACATATTGCACATATTTATTTAATGATGTTGGAACTAAATACTTGAAGTTACCACTTTATGATTTTAATTAGCTGATGCTAACCTCCTGGAGAGAAACTCATTGCATCTTCCTGACCTCACGTTTTCCAATAATATGAAATGGAATGATTATATTGAATTACTAAGTCTGCTACTCAGAAAGTTGGTTCCCTCTACCATACCAGACAATTTTTTCTTGCCAAAATCCATCTTGCACATTTAAAAATGTACCATTCACACATGCATTGAATATTGCTGCCATATTTGGTCTGGTGTTCCTGCTATATATCTTGAGATTTTCTACAAATTCCAAAGGAGGGTCAATAATGTAAGCGGTACTGACCTGTGTTATAAAATAAAATAAGACATATCTCAGCTGATTTGCAGGCAAATAAACTAACATACTCAAGAGCGAGAGCCGGATGTGAATGGGACAAGGCCCCCGTCACGAAATGACCATATTTATGCATTTACGCATATTCCCGACGCATGAGTTTCAGTCGAAAAATAAAATAATATTTTAAAGTGTTTCTATTTTTCGACCAATAAAAATGCTTCCCTCCTAATTATATTCGCATCATTTTATGAGCCTGTCAAGCCATAAAAAAACGTCATAAAAGGGGTCACACGGAAGTACAATGGCAGTCAACAGGAGGCCAGGGAAGAGACCTGTCACGGTCAGGATGAGCAGCCAGCAGCAGTAGCGCCACACCAACCAGCGAGAACTACTATGAAAGATCAACCCAGATCTTCAGCCGGCCTATGAACTCTACCACAAGGTAGCTGTCCCAAAACCACATGTTCCTATTGAAATAAATCCCATAAATCTATTTCTGCTGTTGCCGTATTTCTTTCTTGCAACCATACGCTTGTCTATAACACCTGGCATCTTGTCTTCAGTTAATTTCTCACTGACATGACATGGTTCCTTTCTGCTTCTTCTATAAATATTTTCATAGTAGTTGCTTTCCTCCTTGGTACCTTGATCACATGACTTTAAGTGGACTACAAGATTGGCAACTAGGTTTCATCATTTTTACTGTTTAATCAGCTAGATGTAACCAGAAGTTTATTTTTTTGCACTTCATGCCTGGGGAACTCTGTTCATGTTCCTTGTTTCAATGCCATAACCAACAATTTAAATGCAATGTCAATCACACTCTTCCTGAAACCTGTTCTTTTATTGTCCTTTCTTCTTACTAAAGTCTTTTCATTCTCTTTCACTCCCAGTAACCTCTTGTATCTTAATGTCATTATCACTTTTTGGGGGTAAAATGATGAAAAAAAAAAAAAAAATTACATGCATTCTTTCATCTTGAAATGAAGCATTTTGGAAACTTCCCTGAAAATATTTGTGAAAGAATTTTTGTAAGTCCTTCATAAAATTAAGTAGCATAGAAAGAGAAAAAACAGCCACTGAACTTTAAATCACCCATTGTATTACATTTGAAATTTTTCCACACTGAAACGTTGATCAACCTAGACTTTCTTAGTAAATGGTTGAAGATGGCATTATGTCCTAAGTTCTTACAAATAACCAATTTCTTGAAGAGGGTTACATATTAATAGCTTAGCCGATGAGGCATATTTTCTGAGGAAGGTGTTCATTCTATAAAAACAATACAAATTGAATCTCCTGCGCCAGGTTCAATATAATAATCAGTTTGAATGAATGAATGTACACTTGTCTTGATAATGATGATTACACAATGTTTTATCTTTGGAGATTATTACTGAGACATAAACAGTGCTGAAATCATCTCTGGACAAGTTTAATATGATTATAAATAACATTCCGAAGCCAATCCTTGCTTTATGTCATGTCGAATTAGGATCTGAATAGACATGACAGCTATTGAATGTGACAGTAATTAACAAATGATAGCAATGAAAACACACTATCATAATATTTCAATGAGATTGGTTTATGACTTAAAACAGTTGCAATCTGAACCTTCACTTCCTGTCCTATATAATCCACTTATGTGAAATGTAATGTGCATCCATATATATATATATATATATATAAGCTGCTTATCTCAGTTGTGTGTCTGTCTGGGGACAGAGCACAACTAAAAATATTACTGAGAGGTACCCAGTTTCTGGAAACATCTGTAGTACTTCTCTCATTGCACTAAAGTGGAGGGATCAGTAGTAACTTCAATATCAGTGCAACCAAAAGTTGCCAGGGCTGGGCTATTTTGGGGCGGAGTTTGAGTGCTCACACTTGAGCTTCCCACATTAAACTGCCTTTGTGTCACATCCTGTCAGGATGGGGCATTGAGAAAATACAATCACTTCTCAGATTTTTGACTGAGATCAAAGCGTAGTATAAGTTCTTATCAGTTTAATCTTGTTCTTTCCTTCCACTTCTCTCTTCTTTCTTTCATTTTCTCACTGAAACCAAGCAGTGTCTTTTTGCCCTCTTTCTACGCAATCAAAATGAAGTCATCCCTTATTTATGGTATACTGGGGTGCAATAGTCATGTAAACTAACAAAGAGAGGGACAACCACAATTATAATTGGATTCTGTGCTGAACAGAATGTTATTTGTTTAATTTATTATTCAGTAAAATACTGGGCAACATTAAGTTTTTGATATTTTATAAGTTGAGTGTAATGACAAATTTCTTACATATCATCATCATTGTTTGATGGGCCACTTCAGTGTGGTGTAGTGGTCAGTAAGCAGTGATGGTCCTAGGGTTGCTGGTACCCCAAGCAAGCTGAACTTTGGTGATCTTACACATATAATTTTTTTAGTTTTCAAAAGGAGAGAAACTGAAAATGTAGAATAGCAAGTTTATTACAATATACAACTTAATGCAAACTAAAGAAGACATTTACTATTCTACCTGAAACATTTTTTTTTCACCTTTAGATCTGCAAATCTGTTCATAGCACTTTCTCCACCTATGTTCTTTACAAGAACATTTTCTCTTGACAAAATAACCAAAGCATTTAATCTGTCTTAACTCAGGGATGACCACAAGTATGTTTTTATAAGCTTTAATTTTGGAAAATCCCAAATACATGACATGGTATCACCCTTGGTCTTGATGGCACTGTGTGTGGCTGCCTAAATTCCTAGTACATTGAACCAGCCCTATTAGTAATTTTGTCTCACTAGATCCACTACAACTGAATAAGGAGTTTGATCCACACCAGATTCCCCATACTTTTGTCTTTATGCCTAGGTTATCTATTAGCTACTATTTTATGCTTAAAATGTTTTGCTTTAATGAACTGGCTCATTAATCTACACATTGCAAAAAGGCCCTCCTTTCAAACACTAGTATTGATTGTTGGTATTCAGTTCAAACTGTAAAAATTATATTCTATAAATAATTAATGTAACTTGTAAAAACAAAATGTTGTTAATGCATTTTACAGATGACATACTTGTTCATATAAACTTTCAGAATAATTTTCCGTGAATATTTTGTGAAGTTATTTTGAGAGTGAACCAACCTGATTTGTTTTTTCTCATTGTTGTTTTTTTTTTTATCAAAATCTTTTTTCTGATTGCAATGTGTCCATCAAATTAGTGTATTCTACAAACTGAAATAGAATTTTTTAAAAATGACCCCAACCAACCATTTTGGTATCCCTCAAAATTCTGAATTGTCCATGAAAGTTTTAACTTTTCATACTTTGATTTCAATGTTTTCCTGGAAAAAATTCTGTTAGTATTCTCAGAGTTGTAAAAAAAAAAGAAAAAAGAAATTTCTTCTTTTTTTTTCCTTTTTGTTTTGAAGTAAATCTTAAGACTCCTTTAATAATTTATATCAGTTTAAAGTGCACATCTGTCTTCAATCATTTTCCTTGCAAATTGCTATTATTAGTTTCAATATTCAAATCAATTTTCTTTAATTCCATAAAATATTGAACTTCATTCTTAGTTAGTTTCACTGAGAGTTTTATTGCAGCTAGTTGATGGACTGAATTGAAAAAATTCCTATGCAATATGTTTCATCCTTCAAAAGGATTTCTTCAGACTAAATGTTTTTATTATGACAAAGTAGAAAAAGATATCGTGACACATTTTATTTTTTAGGACTTCATTGGACTGAAATTGTTATGCTGGGAATTTGGCACTCAAGGACATATTCAAGGCAAGAGACATAGAGGAAAGCAAGAATCTTGTGTAAATGGTTGGCAGAATAGGGATTAGGAGAGATAGAAAAAGACAAAAGCTTAGAAAGAACAGAAAGTTGTGGAGTGCCATAATACTTGATGTCTTGAAGAGACATGACATATAAAGTTGTTCTAGTTGAAATCACTGTGCAGATTTAGTCATGTTGAAAAGATTTATGACAGATCTTTGTGATTTCTGACTAAATTTGACTTAGCAAGAATGGTAAGCAAATGGAAATAATTTAATTTTAGATTATAAAAATAGGTTGATTTTATGGTTGTTTTTATTTATAATTTTTCAGTCTCTTGCTGTTTTTTTTTAATTGATTTTTTTCTTTAACCTTTGTGTGGCTAAATCTATCCTTCCATTCAGCCTAACCTTAGAAACTTGGTTTATTTCCAGCGAATGGTATTATTCTTTCACTTTATGTTTCAACCATCACTCCCATCTCCTTTTCTCCCACCGAGGACTGTTTGCAGCAATGCTTTTTCCCACCCAGCCTGCACTTGTCTCGTTCACTTCTCCACATTGAACTTGCTTACCTACTATCTAGAGTTGATGTAGCAGCTTTTATTTCTTCTTTGGAAAAATTCAGTATAGAACTTCTCTTTCTCTTGAACAGTGTTTTTTTTTTTTTTTTTTTTCTTCTCTCACTTTTCAAAACTCTTCTGAAGAAACAGTTTGGAACCATAATTGCCCCTGGGAAGTTTCTTTGGGTTGTTCCTGTCTGTTTTGGTTAGCAATTTTCAGTCTCAATCAAGTGCAAGTTTTGTACAACTCTGCCAGTTCACAGTTGTAAATGATGGAGTGTAGTTGGGGGTGGGTAGGAGAGAGGTGAACAGAATTATTCTAAAAGATAAGAGAACCAATCTGCAGTAACTTTCTGGATCTTAACGATTCCTCGCCATAAAGTGCGGACATTTGAAATGTAAATAAGCTAGTGAAGGTCGGAAATTTTGCAAATTCTTCACCCCCAAAATATGCGAGATTTAGTTGACAGTTCCCGTTTGCCAATTCTTTTACTGTGACAATCAGAAAAAGTTGATTGATCTAGTTTGACTAGCGTCCTCATCTTGGCTGCTAGTTTGGGATTCAGATTACTGTTTTTTTCCTTTTTTTTTTCAACATGAAACCGTACCACAACATTCTGAAATAGTACATACTGTGATTGTATTTTGTAACAGAAGACTGCCTGCAGCTAACATTCATCCTACTGAGTCAATCATAGGAGTCCTGCTATCAATTTGTGTTCATTTATTATGTGAAGTTTTGTAACATTGTGTTCAAATGGCTCTGCAATCTTTGCAATAACTCACAAATTCAAGCAATATGATAGAATTAAAATTTGTGCTATTGTGTTCATTAGTTATGCAAGGTTTTGTCAGAGTATATTGGAATGGCTCTGCAATCTTTACAATGACTGGCAAATTTGAGTAACTAGTCTCAATTTTTGTGTAAAGCTTAACAAATCAGTTACTGAACCCCTTGAAATACTTTTGGTGATCATTCTTTAAGTAGAACAGATTTTTGAATGACACATAGATTTTCCAGCCTTCCTTAGGTGTTCGTCATGTTCATTAACCTTCTTGGTATTTCAAACTAAACATATTTTTATAATAGACTGGAATAACAGTAGGGCGCTGAAAAGTTCTCAGCCCAAGCCATTTCTCCGCATCAGTATTTCATTGACATAGGTTTTTGAGTGACATGTGCATTTCAGGATTAATTAAGTGTAAATTCAAGATAGTGAGAGCTCAAGGTGACTAATCCAAAGCATTAATGTGAGAAAAATTTATGAAATGATTCATGAGGACTGTTCCCAAACAATCTATTTTGTTTGATTGGAATTGGTTAAAGACTGTGCCAGGAGATCCTAGTCTATATACTTTTTCTTTTTCTGTGTGCCATATCCCTTCAGGACATTGGCGACCATGGCTCTCTACAATTTCCTGTCCTTTGTAGCTATTTTTCTTTATGCTGTATCTGCTAGTCCCTAGTCTACCAGCCATTTTACACAAGCTTGTCAGGTTATGCCCTTCTTCACTTTGTCCCTTTTGCCTTCAATCTATCCTGTGAGTGTAAAATTTTCTAAGCCCTCTTTCCTCATTAGTCTCGTTTATTTCTTGTTTGTGGATGTTTGATATTAAGAATCATTAAGTCTCCGGAAGTTTTTTTTCGCCTGAATTGATGACCATTCATATAATTATTCCCACCATCATTTTGGAATCCAAACTGGCAATATGATGCAAAAAAAAAAAAAAAAAAAAAATGCCCGTCACTGGGGTTGGAGTGGAGGAGAGGATCTCATTAAGATAAGAATTTTTTTTATTTTTATTTTCATTCATATCTTTTCTATTTCTCTTTGCATTTTTTTTTTTTTTTTTTTTTTTTTTTAAAAAAAAGAACTTACATTATACTTATCTCTAAGCGGGTGTAATAATATAAGGCCTTTCACATTTCTGCTTGCTTATCAACCTTTATTCAATTCTCCAATGGTATGATTAATACCAGGCTATAAACCAATCAGAAACCGTTTTTAGTCTTTGTTGGTCTCTAAGGGGAACACAATTATCTTTGTCTGCCTGATGAACTTGATACCCTTCTTTTTTATTTAATATATTTTCCCCACTCTCTTTTTACTGAAAATCTCATTATTTTCACTCAGTTTCCCAAAGAACAAAACCGTAAACAGATGCCTGATAATACGCCCATTTAATCTGTATGAGCTGAGGCCAGTACCACAGCCGTGGCCCTCTGGTGGATGAGACATGATAATGCTTTCAAGGGGTTATTTTTTAAATATATATATATATATATATATATATATATATATATATATATATGTTTTGAGTCTACCTAATAAAAGAAAAAAAAGATTCCACTACTGAATCACAACAAAAACTAGATGGAGACCATTTTCATTGAAGCAACACTTTTTTAAATTTTCAAATGAATAACCTTCAGTGTAATCTCTTGGTAATGGTGATCTTATTCCCTGTTGCTGAGGTTAATTTTTATTCATTCTAACCTAAGTTATGCTCTGCAGAAAATCTCTAAATTAGAAAGAGAAAAGAAAACAGCCAAGGGAAATTTTATATCTATCAAGTGGAGAGTCGAGTTCCAATTCCAGTTGGGTTTGTTATATTCACTTACGTACAAATAGCCTTGGAAAAGTCATGACTCCACCTCTTCTCCCTCTGGATTAATTAGGACTTTTATCAGTAAATCTCAAAAAAAGTAAAATTGTGTACAAAATATTTAGATTTCGGCAATAAATAACCCATGGAGGTTGATATGCCGTTAAACAAAAAGAACCGACAACCAATCAATCTTTTCAACCAAATATTTCAATAGAATTTACCAACAGGACAAATACGTGAATTCACGATATCATAAAAGCCAATCTGAATTAAGGATTTAAACACGAATTCCAATATAAAATTTTCCATAGAGAATTCCAGTACATGTGCATTGCCTAAACTCTAATTAGTCACGAAAGATGAAAAGGAAATAGATTATCTCTGTGTCTAGTCATTGATGGAAATAGCTTCCAGGTTATTCTTTGTGATGTTTCTTATTATCAATATGTAAATATATTGGAAATGATATTACCAAACAGAATTTTGTCTAAAAACCCCAGGAGTATCTTAGTATGCTTTCCCTTGTTTAACTCATTCAATGATCTTCACTTGGGGTAATAGTAATGATCATATTAGCCATTTCTTTATGAGGAAACATTTTCGTATTAATTTACTGAGTAGCTAGTGCTATTCAAGATACACTTTTCTTCACTCTCCAGCCATCATGCTGAGATCAAAGTGTAGTATCTGTTCTCATCACTTATGGTACATTCAGCATTCATTGACTGAGCAGCTAGTGCTACTCACATTGAACTTTACTTCATTCCCTGGCCAGCGTGATGGCCAGGGAATGAAGTAAATCAAAATATAGATCAAAATATAGAATCTGTTCTCTTCATCTCTGATATGAGTTGATTACTTATAAGGAAACATTTGGCATTCATTGACTGAGCTGCTCGTGCTACTCACATTGAACTTTTCTTCATTCCTTGGCCATCACACTGGGATCAAAATATAGTATCTGTTCTCTTCATCTCTGATATGAGTTGATTACTTTTAAGGAAACATTTGGCATTCATTGACTGAGCTGCTCGTGCTACTCACATTGAACTTTTCTTCATTCCTTGGCCATCACACTGGGATCAAAATATAGTATCTGTTCTCTTCATCTCTGATATGAGTTGATTACTTTTAAGGAAACATTTGGCATTTATTGACTGAGCTGCTCGTGCTACTCACATTGAACTTTTCTTCATTCCTTGGCCATCATGCTAGGATCAAAATATGGTACCTGTTCTCTTCATCTCTGATATGAGTTGATTATTTATAAAGAAACATTTGACACTCATTGACTGAGCTGCTAGTGCTACTCAAGTTACATGTTTCTTAACTCTCTGCTCATCACTTGGGATCAAAGTTTAGTATCTGTTTTTACTATCTCTAATGATAATATTAGTTGTTTGCTTGTAAGGAAACATTTGGCATTCACTGACTGAGCAGCCAGTATTAATTTTAATTGAAATTTATAAAATCTTTCTCCCGAAAAGATTTCACAGGAAACTAGCTTTCTCAAGTTCAGTAACTGCTATTGCTCAGTATTGATGGGGCAGAGCTTCCTAACCTTTTACTTGAAATAGTGTGGAACATGAACATTTTTTTTATGTCCTTATTTTTCCTTTGAGTTACACATTGCTATCCATTTTAGTTCTTACGGCTGTTGGTAGTATTCAAGTGATGTGGTTTCTGTTATTTGGTAGAGTTCTTTGCTTATGATTCTGTAGCACCAGTCTGCAAAGT
The DNA here is from genome assembly GCA_903632075.3 of Acanthosepion pharaonis. Classification (NCBI taxonomy): domain Eukaryota; kingdom Metazoa; phylum Mollusca; class Cephalopoda; order Sepiida; family Sepiidae; genus Acanthosepion; species Acanthosepion pharaonis. The sequence continues at coordinate 290,668 of CAHIKZ030001846.1, forward strand.
TCAAAGAAAGATGGTCTTTGCCAAGATCCATAGGTTTCACTCACTCCAAGATATTTTAACCATTGATTTTAGGAAACACTTGTATGCAGCTGACAGTTTAGATATTACTGAATGGGTTTGGCACAAGGCATGACATTTATATAAAAGTTGAGCTCTTATGACGTTATTTGAGAACATGAATCAAAATTTCAAGTTAATGTTTTGGTTATGCAGCAATATGCAGTGTTGGTAAGGTGAAACTATCCCTAGCTCATTCAGTTCTATGTTCAATTTCCTTATTTCTTTGCTAAGTTGATTATAACTGATCCATACAATGAGGTATTTGGTTTTGTATTTATAATTTCCATATCCTGAATTTTAGGATGAATTCAGAATATGTACCAACACTACTTTCATTCCAATTCCAGATCATTGTTTAAAATTGCAGGACTTAGATTCAAATTCTAATGGATGCGTGAGTGATGGTTAACCACAAGCTAAGGGCATGGCATGTGGAACTAGAACAGTCTACCCCAGTGAGTGAAATAAAGGGTTAAGTTCAACATTCTAACCACCTGAAGAAGGCATGAGCGCACAATGGCCAAAACGTAATAAAAAATATGGCAACAAAGATGAGGACAATAGTCCGAATAATGTAAATAATACCTCATCTCAGAAATGTACAGAGATACTGAAACTAGGCGCTATATCTATATTACACTGTGAATGTTGTTGGACTGAAATAGAAATGCAAATCACTAACTTGAAAGTCCCTGCTCTATACTTACTTGTTTTATTTTATATGAAATATTTATAAGCATAGCAATAAGAAAGAATTATAGATGGTACAAAAGATTGCTTGATTACTGCCCAATGGACACTAAATGCAAGATCTCACAGAAGGTGTATAAGATACAACAGTCTGCTGGTAAAACATGGCAACCTGCATAAAAAGGAATTTAGAAGGGACTTTGTTTAATGTATACATATACTTACAACTAAAAAGTGATCTGTAGTAGTACACTTCACAAAGTATTCATCAGATATCTTCCAGTATCATCAGATTGCCACAACCAAGCAATCCAGTTGCCACCACATTTGGAAATTTGGTTATATAGTTTCTCTTCTCTCCTTTTTTTCAAATGTGAGTTTGAAGTAACAAGGAAATTTTGAAATTCAACCTCAATAAGAAATATTGTTAATGTTAGGGGATGCTAACTTACTCTTCTATAAAGGGAAATAACTCAAACTACAGTTAGTTTACTTACCCTGTCCACTAATTGGATTGGGCACTTCTGAATTCAACATGGTGATAAACTGACATGCATGTGGAATTCATGGTTTAAATCCAAACAAACCCTTGCTGTTCTCAGACAGTATATGAAATAAAGTTGTTTTATTATGCATTAAAATCGACTTGTCTTTTATTTTCGTTCGTCTTTGTTTATCCCAACAACCTGGGATATAACAGCATACATAAATTAAATTTACATAAGCTGCCGAGGTAAAAAAAACTTCTTTTTTTTTTTTTTTAATGAAATGTTCATCCAAAAGGCACAGAGTGTAGTAATGGATTTGAGGAAATCAAAGAGCCAAGTTTGAATTGAATTTTAGTCTAGTTTTGTTACATTCACTAATGTGGTATAGCCTTGGGAAAAGTATCAATCTACCGCTTCTACCCCCACAGCTATGGATAAATAACAATAGAGATTAGACTCTATAACTTCAGTCGGCAACCAATTTAGAAGAAAACTGAATTCAAACCAGCCGGCGGGAAAGCGTTGAGCTCCATCAGACTGTCTTGCCCATGAAACAGCACTCCTGCTATGGCTATTGTAGATGGGATGCCCTGACAGCCCTAATGAGTTACAGAATCCATGATTATGATCACCCAATACAAGTCTGAAAATCCACTTAAGGTATAACATTGCTGAGTGAGGTTGTTGTATGCCATAAGGGGAGGAAGTAAGTGCAGGTTATGAGGATATGAAAGATAGATAATGGTTGACCATAGGCATAGACTTGAAGAAGTTAAGATTATAGTGAATAGGGAAGCATCATCTTGGGTGTCACTTTTATAAAGTAGCAGTGAAACTTCTTTTTTGCCATTGGAATAAAAACTGAATGAGGATGAGTTGACACCATGTATGTCATATGGTCAGTCTTAGCTGTGAAGGTCTGAACTAAGGAATATTGGTCATTTGGACATTGCCATGGAACTTGCAATAGATTAGGGATGAGCTTGTTAAGTTTTATCTCTGGGGAAGTGGTTATGGAATTGAAAATAATTAATCACCTACAAGGCCACATAAACACTTTTATTGAGCAGCTCCATATATAGCAGCAATACCCTATTTCTGATCTGATCTAATTTTTGTCAAAATAGAATCAGGTACTTTCTGGAATGGCACAAGCAACCAACCATTTTTCCAGCATCTTATGTGGATGGATGGATGGCAGAATCAAAAGATAAATGTTACTAAGAGCCTCAAAAGATAGAAGATTGTGAAGAGTCAGGATAACCTATATCCTGAAGAAAAAGAATTTCAGAATCATAAGTGATTTTTCTTTTGGCTTAGAACTTTTAAAATTTTTAATCTTTGTTTGTAGTGTCCTTTTTCTTATTTGAAAATTATGACACATGAGTCTACAGGAGAGAGTTGTGATTTTATATCCTAAATAAGATTTTTTTTTTATAGATAAAATGTCTAAGAAGGCAAGTGACTTTTCAAACAAAAATGATCTTATATAAAGTATTTGATTTTAATGTGCCTTTTTAGTAATTTCTAAGGATATTATTCATTTTGTAAAAGATAATGAATTATAGACATTTATTACTATGGCAATAGATTATATTTTTCGAAGCTATTACATCTTGTTCTGAGTGCATTCTTATTCTAATAAAGTAAACTGATAGAGTTTTTTGTATTTGGCACTTTCATAAGTGTTTCTAAAGTTTCTTAGAGAAAACTTTTTTGTTCATTGTTGATATAATTTGGAAAACCATTAGTGATGAGTATTTCATATTAGTTCAGAGAAAAGTGTTTTAGAAGATCTTAATTTGGCTTTATTATTTTATATTAATGAAGACATTCACTTTTCTAATTAAGAAAGCTAGAGTTTGTACTAGAAGGTTTTTAAATATAGATGCATAATAAAATGATGAATTCCAAGACATCCTTATCAACTCCATTAATTGTACATTTCAAAGTAACAAAAAAATCTTGTTTAGGATATGCAACCAAGATTCGCATGTCATAATTCCAAACAAATTCTTGTAACGCATGATAGAAAAGGAATAAAAATTATTATAGTATAAAAGAGGTCTTTACACAATATGAATCAAAAAAATAAATTGTAAAGAAAGCCTACGGATTTTAGAAGTTGTCCATATTAAGTTAAAACAACCATTAAGATTTAAATTAAAACTGGAAATATGACTTCATAAGCATTGAAAACACAAAATTTAAAATCTTTCCAAAGATGTAAACTACCACACAGACTTTGAATTTCATTCTTTCTTGATAATGACAGGGGTCAACCAAAACCTTGGAACCTTAATAAGAACAGGCGTAAACCATGGACAGTTCCTTTACAACTTCAAAAACAAGATATGAAAACTAAGCAACCAACAAGTAAAACATTAAAACAATCCATATAACTAATATGATTAATTGCACAAGCACTAAAATTTGAGTAAACTACAGACACTTCCAAGTCTGTCTGTCTGTGTTTATATGTGCACACACACACACACACATATATATATATATATATATATCTTAATTTTTTTTTATTTTATTTCTCTTGTAAATTTTCACAGCCTGTTAAGGGGGTTCATAATAATAATGTAATAACACAACAACACAGTTTTAGTCTGGTGACCCTTCTGTCTGCAGAAGTCATGCTCCTACTTTTTATTCACACAACAATATGGTTGACACCATACTTAAGCAATAGCTGAAATGTCGGTTCCATTTCCTTAGTTCCCAGTTACAACATATACAAACAAGAAATTTCTTTTTTTTTTCCAAGGGCTTTCAATTAATATATTAGTCATTTTTAAGAATTTGAGTTATTATTGTAAATTGTATTGTTATGGTCCAATATCCTCGCACCACAGGTTAGAACCAAGGAAGAACAACACGAACACAAGAGTAAAATAACAAAGATATATTACAACAGAAATATAGTACAAGAAGTTGAAGTTGTGAGTAATGACTGTCCGTCTGGTTTAGAGTGAGCTAATATTGTCTCGACTCATTACACCATTCATTCATTATACCTCTTGAGAGGCGCAGTATTTATAGTGTCAGGAAGAGTTCATTATTGTTATAGGTAAGTTCCCATAACACCCCCCTTCCAAAGCTTTTGCATCACAGGGGTCATTAGTATTTTTTCCTCTTTGGATTTATTATCAAAGGCTTTGTGACTTTTCTTTTCCTGGTCGATTTTCGTGGTTCAGACATTGTTTGCGGCCTTTGCATATCAGATGTGACGAATATTGTATCCATCACTTCTTCCTGAGGTGGACTGTTAAAATCATCTAACAGCCTCTTTCTTATTTGATTTACATGTCTTTTATGTGAGAATTTGGGGCCCTGTACTATGTAAACCATGTTCCTGATTCTTTTTTCAATTGTACCTTGCTCCCAGTAGGACGTATTGTTTTTATACATCTTAAAAAAAACTTTCTCTCCTGGGTAAAATTTTCTTTTTGGTACACATGACATTGGTATTTGCTTTGTTTGTTTTGGTAGCAGTTTGTCAAATACTGATCTGATTTTTCGGGCGAACATCACTTCAGTGAGTGATAGAACTGTTTGGTCTAATTCGATATACTTGTAAAAATTGTTGCAACGCCTTTTCTGTTGGTATGTCATATGCTTTCCTTAACGCACTTTTGAGTGTGTCTACAAATCTCTCCGCTTGCCCATTTGATCTTGGGTGATATGGTGGGGATTTGATATGTTTAACTTGAAAAATTTCACAAAATTTTTGAAAGTCCGCAGAAGTGACTAGACAATCAACCACTCCGAAGCAAGCAAACAGCTCATGGAGGCAATTTATGGTAGTTTCAGAAGTAGGTTCTCTGCAACAAAACATTTCTGGCCATTTTCTATAACTGTCTACTCTGAACAAATAGTAGAAACCATCTATTGGACCTGCAAAGTCTATATGGATTCTTCCATCTGTCTCTGGCCATGGCTTATGGATATTCGGCGATGCTTTCACTGCTAAAGAACAACCCTTGCATTTTTCCACCATCTGTGTAATGTCTTGATCCATGTTTTGCCAATGTACATAACTTCACATTAACGATTTCATTCTATTCTTTCCTGGATGGCCCATGTGGAAGTCCTTTAGGATTCGCCTTTGTAGTGTTTTTGGAATTACTACCTTTCGTTATATAGTAGAACATTTTCACATGACGAAAAACTGTCTGATACATTTTTATTTTTTTCTGCAATTTTTGTTTCTTATATAAATTCATCATTTTCTGCTTCATTTCTTACCTCTTGAAGTGTGATGGGGAGGTTTCAAACTGTACTACATAGTGATGCCATATCTTCTTTATGTCGTAGGGCTGCAATTACAGAATCTTCCAATGGCTCCGTTTTCTTAGGTATTAGTCTCGAGAGACCATCTGCATGTCCAATTTTGTTCATGGGAAGATACTCCAATTTGAAATTGTAGTTCAGTAAATTTGTACCCCATCTTAGCAACCTATTTGCAGTGTAAACAGGTAGACCTTTCTTCAATCTGAATATTGTTAATAACAGCTTGTGATCTGTCTGTAAAATAAAAAATCTACCGTAAATATATCTATGAAATCTTGTAACTGCAAAAATAATTCCCAGCGCATCTTTTTCGATTTGTGAGTAATTTTTCTCTGTTGGTAGTAAAGTTTTTTGAAGCATGCGTGATGGGTTTTAGTGTCCCATCCGGCATTTTATGCAGTATACATGCCTCGACTCCTTAGGCACTTGCGTCACTTGCAACTATTATTTCTAATTTTGGGTCATAGTGCACTAAAAATAGATCCGCGGTTAGCGTCTTAATTATATTGTCAAACGTTTTCTGGCATTCATCTGTCCACTCCCAAACTTTTTCCTCTTTCAACAGTTTGTTTAGGTGTGCACGTAATTTATGCATGTTTGGAATGAATTCTTGGTAATAATTCACTAAACCTAAGAAGCTTTGTAATTTGGCTACGTTTTTTGGAGCTTTTTATTGCCGTAGTCCTTTCTGGGTCTGGTCATCTTCCTTCTTTATTGATGATATGTCCCAAATATTTTATTTCCTTCATAAAGAAATCGCACTTGTTTTCTTTTACCTTGAAACCATAGTTTTGTATTCTCCTAAAAACCTCTTGAACGTGTTCCCTGTGTTGCTCAATGTTTTTGCTATTTACAAATATGTCATCCAGGTATGCAATCGTTAAATCAAGTCTGCCTAGCATAGTATTCATTATCTGTTGAAATATTGCCGGTGCAACCTTAATCCCGAATGGTAATCTTTGGAACTTGTATAATCCTTTGTGTGTGTTTATGCACAATAATCTCAAGCTTTCCTCATCTACTGGTATTTGTAGGTACACTTCACTCAAGTCTATTTTTGAGAAAAATTTTCCTCCATTTAGTTTTGTGAAAACTTCTGGACTGGGTAGAGGATAGTGGTAATCCTTAATCGCTGCATGCAATCCCGTTGAGAAATCAGTGCATACTCGTATCTCCCCTGATTTCTTTTTGACGTAAACCGTAGGTGCGGCCCATTGACTATATTCCACTTTTGTCAATATACCGATTTTTTTCGAGTCTATCCAACTCTTGATTTATTTTTTCTATTGAAGCAAAAGGTACGTTCCTTTTCTTCTTGAAGATAGGTTGTACATTTTCTTTTATTTCTATATTTGCTGCCATTTTTTACACCTCCTGAGGCTGTCTGAAAATACTCGGGGAAACTCTCTTTTAGTTTCTCCTTTAATTTATCTGCCTTGGTCAATAAACTTTTCACTTTTTGGCAGTACGTACTTATTGGTAAATCCCAGAGGTCGAATTTCTGCATCCAGTTCATTCCAAATAAATTTTCTGTATTTCTTAGCACATACATTTTTAATTTTTTGGTCATTCCATTGAATGTCACATTTGTAATAACTTCACCTTCAAATTTTATTTTTCTCCCATTTAATCTCCGACCTAGCAATTTTATCGGTTCTCAACATGGTCGATTTGTTCAATTTTCTCCATGTTTGTATGTTAATAATAGTTACATCTGATCCAGAATCCAATTGTAGTCTGACTTTTCTGTTTAACATTTCTACTTGCACGTGTTTTCATATGTTTGTCTCATCCGCTTGGTCAGTCCTCCTGGCTCTTACTCTGCTTTTGCTTTCTTTCCTAGTCCAACAATGAGAACTTTTATGACCCACTTTTTTGCACGACAGACAAGTCTTAAAGTGGTATGGGCAGTCTTTATACCAGTGCAAAGTCCCACAGTGATAGCATGGACTGGGTGGTAGTTTTTTCTGATATTAACTTTTTGAAGTAGAAAAATTTGTTTGATCTGTTTTTGAGGAGGAAAAATTGGTTTGGTTTGTTTTTGAGGATGTGCAAAAACGTGTATGTCATTGTACTTTGCGTATGTGCACGATGCCAGATTCTTCTATATGTTTTGAGTCCTTCTTCACACTTATACATCTCTGACAGTCTTCAGCCAATTTTTGTAGCATCAAATCTGGTTCACTCTTCAGTTTTGTAAGAATTCTGCGTCTGATCTTCGCGTCTTTCATCAAAACCAGGCCTTGAACAAATATTAAACATTTAAAATTGTCCAGGCTGAGTTCAGATAACTTAAAGTCATAACAGTGTTTATTTATAATGGAAGCGAATATTATATTGTCTTCGCTGTCCTTTTTTGTTAGATTCAGACATTTCCAACTTTTGTGGAATAGTGAGGTATTTGGGCTAAATAGTTCTGTTAACAGTTTTATGGCTTCCTTGAAAGTTAACTCATTAGTTTTCCTTGGTAGGATGTAGTCTACGAATTTAGTGTGTTCACTAGACCCTAATTTTCTTAGTAGTAGGCGTACTTTTCTCACGTCTGACCAATTCCCACAATCAAACTCATATAAATCTTTGTACCTTCTAAAGTAAGCTGCGAAGGTTTTGTCTTCGTCTGGTTTATATGTGAAATCTTCAATAGAGTTCCATATAGTATTTTGCGAGAGAACTGTTTCATTTCCAGAATTTTGCCTTTTATTTGTTATTACACATAGCAATAATTCTTGTAGTTCCAGATGCTTCTGTTCGTTTTTCTGTTGCTGCTCAAATTGTATTTTCATAAATTCCAATATGGTTGCCTTAAAATCTTCCATATTTACCGTAATTATGTGTAAGTATTTTTCTTTTAGTTTAGACTTCAGGTCTTTGTTGTCTGTTATTCTGAAACCTTAGTACGGAAAAAAAAAATTTCCTGTGTAGAATTTGTGTCTTTGTTACTACTGTAAATGTTGGTGTCCAAAAAGAAATTTTTCTCCTTTTTTTTTTTATTATTATGTTCGTGTAGAACTTGTTTTTTTTCTCTCTCTCACTACCTACGTCGCCTCTGTTATGGATGACCGATGGCAGAAAGTTTTTTGTAGATTCTCTGCGTAGAGTTTGTTTCTTGAGTATACTTTTTTAGGATTTCTTTGTGTAGAACTTGTTTCTTGAGTATACTTTTTTTTAGGTTCTCCACATAGAGTTTGTTTCTTCAGTCTTTTGTCACCATTGACGGATAGCAAAAAGGTTTGTCCTCCACATAGAATTTGTTTCTTCAGTTCCTCATCGCCACTGTTATGGTCCAATATCCTTGCGCCACAGTTATGGTCCAAGGTTAGACCCAAGGAAGAACCACATGAACACAAGAGTAGAATAACAAAGATATATTACAACAGAAATATAGTACAAGAAGTTGAAGTTGTTAGTAATGACTGTCTGTATGGTTTAGAGTGAACTAATATTGTCTCGACTCGTTACACCATTCATTCATTATACCTCTTGAGAGGTGCAGTATTTATAGTGTCAGGAAGAGTCCATTATTTTTATAGGTAAGTTCCCATAACATATATGCAAGTGTTTTGTAAACAATGTATAAATTGTTGAAAAGTAGGCAATCTTCTTAATTTCTGAATAGATCCAATACATTGTGTTGTGATCATAATTGATTTTGCTATGATTTGTTTTTTGTAAAGGCTTCAATTCTTTTAGATGCTTCTTACATTTTGAGGTATGTGTTACATTTGTGATCTCAACAAGTACATTGTATATCAGGGCAGGTACTTTTTCCTGCTAGTTTGAAAGGGCTCCCTATAGAGTTCAGCTTTGTGAGATTTGGGGTCAGCCATTTCAATGAGTGAGGTGAGTGGTGATATGTCCAACATTCTCCAACAAGAAATCCCTTGATCACATACCAGAAAAATACAACAAAAAAACTGACCTTGTCAGTCATGTTTCAATTAAACATGTATTAAAGAGGGATTTCTACCCAAATGCATAATCGTCCTGGGTGAGACGTTAAACTACATCTGCATCCTGGGTAAGGCGTTAAACTACATCTGCGCCCTGGGTAAGATGTTAAACTACATCCCTCAGGAGGTTTTGAGGATCGTGAAACCACATCTTAATTGTTGGTGTTCCCAAGTCCACCCTAACCAGGGGTGGTAGCACCTGTTGGGGTCCCAGCTATGGCCACATAGTTAAATATTACAAGCAATACTTTTTTTGAAAAAAATTATTAGCAGCAATACAATTTTGAAGGAAATATATTACCAGAAACAGATTTTTGACAAAACAAAATATTACCAGCAATAAAAAATTTTGTCGGCATTAAATAACCATTGAGGTTGATATGCCATTAAACAAAATAAACCACACCAAATCAAATACATAACTAACATGGCATGATTTTCAGGCACTTCCCAAAGGTACTGCATGCTGAGATTGCCTTCCCAGACAGATAATATCAAGCAGTCACCTTCTTAACAAATCGACCATTGTGAGATTTGAACCTGGTCCTCATGGTTGGAAAATTACTGTTCTAGCCATTTTGTTGTCGTTATTCAATAGATTGTTGGTTTAATTTTTAAATACTCTGTTTCCTATGTTGGCTCTTATTGCATTTTTTATATGCACATGTGTGTTGATGTTTTTATTTTTGGTTTGTTTTTTATTGAAATATATTTAATCTTGCATCAAACCTCTCAGCCAACATACTAAATATATTTCAATCAGAAAAGATGTATAAGACACAAACTCCTTTTTGAACTGTAACTTTTTCTATTCTTTCCTGGCAACCTTTTACTAAATTGGCACCAACATCTGCATGGATATTTTACAATAATTCAAGTTGCTATGGATTACTTGCACTTCACATAATTTCAGGTGATCTTGTAAGTTTTAATTTGTATTCAGGTCAGTGCTCTGTTAAGGTGAAACTAAAACTTATATATTCTCATCCTGAAGATATTTCTGGATTAATTTTGAAGTATATTTTGGATTATTGTCATGGATAAAGCGCCGACCACACATCAGTTTCAGATTCCTGACAGATTTGCATGTTGACATCCAATATTTCACAATAATCTTTCTTTTATTATACTATTCAGGCATAGTGTTAGAAAATAAAAAAAAATGTAGTGAGGTACTGTATATTTACAAAAAAATATTTCATACAATGTTGTTGGTGTTTTAAGATCTATCATCCAACTGAATATGTCAAGGTTGTTGATCAGTGCAAACAGATCTCCATGGCATATTTTATTACATGATATCTATCCTCTTATATGGCAGCGAATGTTGGACTTGAAGCAACAGAAACATGCTGAGGATACCATGGACCGAACATGTGACCAACAACAAGGTTTTAGAGAAAATGGAAATAAAGGGAACTTAAACTTAACATCAGGAAGAGGCAGTTGAAAGATGTGGAGGGCCATAATCGCCTACGTCCTGAAGGGATATGATAGATTAAAGAAGATCCAACTGACAACTTTTTGTGGGGGTTTGATTGTAAAGGCAAAACATTTTTGCTTTTCACTCATTCTTATTTTTTGGGAATGAGGCTTACTAACTTTTTCCATATATATATATATATATATATATATATATATATAATTAAGTTATGAAAAACTTGGTAATCCGTATGGGTAGTCCCAAGGAGGATGAAATCCTGAGAGCTCAATATATATATATATATATATATATATATATATATATATATATATGACTTACATAAAAAACTTTAGAAGCTAATATATTGTTGAAAAAATGGTGAATGAAGTTTGAAGATTTATTTTGAAAATTAATGATAGTTAAGATTTTAGAAAAAGATGCAACTCACTTCAACTGTGTGATCATCAAAGTTAAGCAATATCAAGCTTGGTCAGTACCTAGATGGGTGACCTCTTGGGAATACCAGGTGCTGTAAGCTTGGATTTGTGGGTGGTATAATGGATAATGGCTTGGAATTATTAATTGGAGACCCGAGTTCTGCTTCCCGTTGAATTCGTTATATCCACTTATTTGCAAATATCCTTGGGAAAGATATGAATTCACCTCTTCTCCTCCCACCTTGACCTGCATTATAGATGGCATTTCATCCTAATCAAACCAATAAACCTAATAAAACAAAAGATGTTATTGAGTGTAAAAGAATATGTTAACTGGAAAACAAGAAGCTGAAAGAGAATTCCACAAGTGAGAAGTGCAAGAAAAGAAACTGTTAGCATAGAACTTGCGGTTACATCCAGCCATTTCAAGTTTAAAATAATGAGAACTTGTAACTAATCTAGTAGTACACTTAAATTCATAAA